>CM016722.1:32450987-32576487 GCA_005771605.1 Scutellaria baicalensis | reverse complement strand
TTGATCCAAATACACTGAAATTTTTCTGAAAATCCTCATTTTTTTTTTCAAATTATATAAAATAAAGATCACAACAATACAATATAAGTGTCTCAACCTAAAGAAAAAAAACTAAAAAATCTTCATTTTTTTCTAAGTCATTGAACATAAAATTCAAAAAATTACACAATAAAAATCACATTAATACAATATAAAAGTCTTAATGTGAAGCAGAAAAGAAGAAACAAAAACCAAATGAGAGCATATCTCGAACTAGTTAACCCGGTTGTATGGATCTAAATCTATTAGATGAGTTTGTACCTAAATAGATAGGACGTATATGAGTATACATAATAAGTATTTTTTAAAGGATTTGAATGTGAATTTTCATAAATGAGTTGATATCCACCCATTTCATCTCTACTAAAAATGAAAATATGTCAACTCCATTTTATCGAAGCATTCATTACTATAATTAATCAACAATACAACAATCCTCATTTCTCATTAACTATTATCATAATCAAACCAACCTTTAAGTACATAATTTCATATCAAAGTCCTTTTCTGAAATTTTATTTTATTTTTTCGTGTAATAATTAATCAGTTATGTTTACATCATTGGTACTCGCGCAAATAAAATCGACAAGCATTCTCGAGGATTTTTGTATTTTTAAAGAAGGCATTCTTAAATTTAAGTTTCACTATTCTTGTGAAAATAAAATAAAATTAAGTTACTGTATTTATTGCAATGAAAACAATCTTTTTTTTTTTTATTTGTTATTGTGTTTGAAATTGATTTTTTGATATTTGGACTGAGTAATTTTTGAAAATACAAGATTTAAAATGATTGTATTTCAACAATTGGGTCTTACTACAGACACTTATACATAAAATCTTAAATATTTTCGTGAGAGAATCATTTTATCCATAAGTTGAACCTATTTTTCGAATATTCTTATATAAATTGTTAAGTGTGGTTATGAGTTGACTCATCTCACATAACAAAAACCCTATAAGACTTACTCCTGCTTATATTGCCTTCAAAATATATCTCAATTACTCAAAAATTAGTTGAAAATAAAAATGATGAAATTTGAATCCGTAAATTATTTAAATTTCCAAAATGGCAAAAGCGAATGATTTTCATTTTCAAAAAAAATTATTTAACATATGCGCTAGCTAGGGACGTGTACGGTTCACGTTGATCAATTAGAGATTTGCATTCCTCAAAGAAAAACTAGATTCGAAGAATTCAAAAAAATGATTTTGTATTTAAATGCCAAGTATATACTCCACATGTTATATTAGTGACTATTACAATAGAAGATATTAAGAAAATACAGTAAATCATCTATTTCAATACATGATTGATCTACTAATTCAAATACTCGCCATGCATCATGTCTAATAAATAGCCTGTAAATCAATTAAAACAAATACACATCTTTATATATATAAAAACACAAATATTTCCTCATACAGAAATGATAGAATTTTCCACCAAAAAGTCATACCAAATCTGGAAATATATTTTATTAAAAATAAATGATAAATGACAAATGATATTTGATTTAAAAAGATATATGATATATAATGAATTCTAATGAAAATGGAATATTATCATATGATTTAATGATGATGTATATATTTAAGGAGTGATTGACAAAAAATCTTTTTCACATCTTAAGTCAACTTTAATTATTAAATTTCAATTGATATATTTATAATATGATTAAAACAATAATAACAAATTTATATATATACACACATATGATTACGTTGTATGATTAGTATAAACAATGATTTTACAATAATTATTTTTATATAGAAATTAATATGCATATGAATAATATATATTATATAATTCACTCCAATATAAAAGATAATATTATATGATTTAATTTTTATCATTATATATATAAAAATATTAACATTGTCATATATAGAAATGCAGTATTTACCATATGATTTTAATGATAATGTATATATTTAAAGAAGTGGTTGACAATAAATTTTTCACATATAAGTCATATGGTAAGTCAATTTAAAGAAAATAAAAAGTGAACAAAAATGTTGGTATAAATCTTTCCCCTTAATTTTTAAATTTTAATTAATAAATTTATATAACAATAGCAAATATATATATATATATACACACACAACATGATTACGTCATATGATTAGTATAAACAGTGATTTTACAATAATTATTTATATATATAAATTAATATGCATATGAATAATGTATATTATATAATTCACTCCAATATAAAAGGATAATATATATGTTATGATTTATTTTTTTATCTTTATATGTATAAAAATATTAACATTGTCCCATATAGAAATGCAATATTTACCCATCCAAAATCTCATCCTAGATATGGAAATGAATAAAATTACATTTTATGTTCAATATTTAATTATGTATATATATAGACATATATACATACAAATAATCAATGTATATATAATACCACTATTAACCTTACATAGTATTAACTAATTATATTGTATAAGGAAATATAATATTCCATATACATGTAAACAACAAATTTGAAATTTATGGTATATTAATTTGTAATGAACACAATCAATCAAAGAAATTTAAAAAAAAAAATTGTCTTAAAAAACATTACTTTCCTATTGTATTAGGAAATTATCCACTATAAATATGAGAACCAACTATAAAATTTTAATTCATGCTTTCATTTCTCAAATTCTATTTTCTTTTCTTTCAATTTGTTTTCAAAATAACATCTGTGTCTACTCAATAGTTCAAATATATCTTCAATTTCATAATGTAAAGCAACGCAAATCCTTAAAAATGTTTTGAACTTCAAAACTTTTCGAGCGCTTACAGTCTTAATTTTTCATTTGTTTTTTTAATTTGTGATCGAGGAGTTTCTCACAATTATACTAGCCAAATTTTTGTTTATTTACTAATGTAACTATTTGATAAATAAAAATCATTTATTTACGTACTAATGTAATATTGAATGAGTTAAGATGTTATAGGATAATATTTTGATTGATTTGTGTTATTCAATATTTTTTTAATTTAGTTGATGAATTTTATTTTATTTTAATTTATATAGTGATATGATTGCATATTGACTATTCTTACTCTAATATGATTTTTGTATGTTAGATTCCTATATGCAGGCGTTGATGAAAGAAAATTGGCTTCAATTGGAGGTAGCGAATAACTTTTGAATGTTTGGAATAGTTTTTGACTTGGTAGACTAGATGATGAAATGTGAAAGCTACTCACATGTTACAGATCGAGATTACTATACTTGGACAAATATATAGTGAAATATTTTGATGTATAGATATACAAACATAACTATTGAAACTAGAGTTGTGTTAGTTTTTTTAGAGTTATATATATATATATATATTTGTATTTTTATCATTTATATATATATATATTTGTATTTTTATCATTTATAAGAGCAAATGGGCCGAATTACACAATTTTTTTTAAGGATTTGACTTTTCTAACATTGTATATAAGGAAATGTACTTTTCGGCAGGGCTCTCTTTATATATATATATATATATATATATATATATAATAACATTTACTAAAAATAATTTGTCAATCTTTTGCCACCCAAACACTTCATCATAAATTTGGAAAAAGTAAATAAATTATAGTGATAAAAATGATATTCATTTTAAAAGGAATATTTAGATCAATGATCTTATTATCATGGTTGACCAATAATTTGTGGAACACATTTCCGTAAACACTTTTAATTTTGAAACCTCAGTTTTATTTTATTACTTTGTACCATACACGATTATATTGAGATTTAAATGTATTTTCTCATATGGAATTTAAGGATTAAATTTTATAAATTATTTTATTTAAACAAATTAACATCTACCCATAAAGGATTCACTTTTTTTATATGATAAAAAAAAGTTAGAAGAACAATCATTTAAACCAGAATTAGAAATAAACTAATGTAAGCCCCGTGTATTACATTTTTTATTTTAATACGAATCAAGAATTGTAATTTATAAATAAATTTAATTATTATTTATCATTAATTTTGAGTTTAATTAGTATATAATTTAAATTTAATTGTGTGAAAAGTTTTGATTATTATTTAATGTAATTGCAAACATCAACTTTAATTAAAATGTTTTTCTAAAATTTCATAATTTATAATTTTATAATTATTAGCATTTTGTTATTCAATTGTTATTATTTCATTAAATGATCTATTATAATAAATTATAAATATTATATGAATTGATTTAAAATTAATTATAATTAAATAGGATTAACTAGAGAGCGACATGTGTTACTCTTGGTTAATCCTTTAGTATATATTAGCGTAAGTCCCGTGTATCACAAGAGTACTGTATTACTAATTAAGAAAATTGCAAACTGAAATTCTTTATTTATAAATAATTAATTATTATTATTTACCATTAATTATTAGCTTAATTAGTATGTAGTTTTAGAATTTCACAAGTTACAATTTTACAATCAATCAAAATTATTAGTATTTTTTTAATTTAATTGTTATTATCTCATTAAATCATTTATATAATAAATTATACTAAATATGAAATGAATTAATTAATAATGAAATTAAAATTAAAATTCTTTAGGATTAATCAGAAAATGACATGTGTTACTTTTGGTTATTCATTTAGTATAGATATAGAAACATTGTAATGTAGTTCAGAATACTGATTCAATTGTTTCATTTAGATTATCCGAACAAAATTAACAAATATATAAATTTAAACAAAAAAGTTCAATTTTGATTAGATATGAATTTTGGAACCTTCTCATAATCAATGCGAAAAAACTTAAATTATACAAGCAAACTAATTAATTTAAACCAAAAAAGTATGCATAGTAATGAGCATATATAATTTGAATACAATATATAACATATTGTCAACTATTATAAATTAGGGATATTAAACAATTGGTAGAAACATACCGTGATTGTTCATTTTTTATTCTTTTGCTTTCACCTTAGGGTGTATCATACCGAAAATCTCATATCGTACCGAAATGTTCAATATATTGAAATTCGATATATCAAAGTTTCGATATTATAGGTAGTCATACCGTTTTGTACCGATATATCGAAAATACCGTCATACAAAAATGAAAAATATATATCGAAATTTCGATATA
The DNA here is from genome assembly GCA_005771605.1 of Scutellaria baicalensis. Lineage (NCBI taxonomy): Eukaryota > Viridiplantae > Streptophyta > Magnoliopsida > Lamiales > Lamiaceae > Scutellaria > Scutellaria baicalensis. The sequence continues at coordinate 32,571,332 of CM016722.1, read as the reverse complement.
CCGAAAATACCGAAATGATGATTATATACCGAAACTTTGGTATATCGAAAATACCGATAAACCGAAATGAAAAATATCATATTTATTCATTTATTAATAAGAAATTAATATATATTTTTATTTATTCTATTATTTTCAGTATTTCGATATATTTGAAATTTTAAGAATATCATATTGATACCATACCAAGACTTTCGATATGGATACTATGTCGAAAGTTTCGATATGCCGAAAGTTTGATATTTCGATAACCTCAATATTTCGATATTTTTTCCCACCCCTACTTTCACCTCATACATTGAAAATGGTCTAAAAAGATTAATTTGAGATATAGGATTTCATCAAATAATTTAAATGGATTTCCTTTGTTTCCATGTATACACAAACTATATATATTTTAAAAAAAATATTTTCATTAATCCATTTTTTATATGAGGCCTAATATTTGAAATTGAATATATATGACAATAGAATTTAAAAAAAAATACAATAAGTGAAAAATAAATGAGGTGTACTGTTTTGAAATAATATTCTCACTTTTTTATTCTATAATGTTAAAAAGAAAATCAATTTTATATGTGTAAGTACAAAAAATCCACTTATGAAAATAAATAAAAGAAGTTTGAGTTTTTATATATATAAAAATATAGATTATATTATTTTAATATATTATAATTATACTTTTAAAAATTTAATTCCGTGCATTGCACGGGTGAAAAACTAGTTAAAATAACATAAAGAATATGAAATGAAACATTAAATAGAAATAAACATGATCTAGAAAACTTGTGGGAATCGTTTCCTAAAATAAAGGTAGGTAGGCTGTTGTGCATGAATAGTAAGTAAACAAAACTAGTCCATTATCTTATCACATGATCTCAAATTCAATTAAACATACCTTTCTTTATTGCCAAAAGCTTGACCATCACCTCACCTCCCATCCTATGAACCCTAATTATGCTCTCTTTCAATTCATTGGTCCATTTTTTCTTGTGAAAAATGATCATATATAACTTGGTTGTATCATTGAGACAACAAATAGTATATGCATTTTCTACCATGAAAGATAGTATTTTGCATTTTCTAACACATATAACAAATTGACAAATGAAAAAGGTCAAAAATGCATGGTTGCGCGTGGTGATATGTTGAGGTGGGTGTCGACATTGCTCAATGTTGAGCTGTATTAATGTAGGCTTGCCGCACGTGTGATACAATATAAGGATGTATATATATATATATATATATATATATATATATATATATATATAAAGTTTTGGAGTATAATAAGCTATTCAAAGAAAAAGATGACATAAGTTTATGAGATTATTACTAAACTTAAATTTACTATCGATCACTTTCTCTCTGATGATAGAATTGTAGAATACATAATATGTTTCTGTATAATAGAATCATAAATAGCAGTATATTTTTGAAGTACTTGATATATATTATTCCTTTGTTATATATTCTCCAACATAGGAGTGACATTAACATAGAAACAAACTGTAATTTCAACAACTGCACTTTTAAGATTTGTTTTTGTAGTGAGAAGAGGAGATAAGTAGCACTCATGCATGTTTTCCTAGACATAGGTGACAATTTGAATTAATAACTCTTAAGAAGAATGAAAAGTAATACATTCTAAGGTGTAGGGTTTGTAGGCATATATAGATCATTTAAATGTGGTGAGTTGTGAAATAAATAGTTCAAAATACATTATATATAAGAGGAATAGGGCTTATATAAGAGGAAATAGTTCAAAATACATTATATATAAGAGGAAATGTGGTGTAGGGTTTGTAGGCATAGATCATTTAAATGTTGTTGACTTTCATTGGATATGTTATTTTAATATTTTTGAGTGATAATTTTGTAATTTAAAGGTATAATTTGAGTGCAAATTTTGTAAAATGAATGAAATGAATGGGTAAGGGAGTAAATTTTTTTTTTTACTATTTTTAAGTTGGTAAAATAAGATGGGATAAATAAAAATGAAAAGTGGGCAAAATAGAGCGGAACGGAGGAAGTAATTTTTGATGTATTTGAAAAGAGAAAGAAAGAAAGTGAAGATAGAGAAAAGAGGTATGGGAAAAGAAAGGGAGACAATTCTCCCTATAATAGGGCCTAAAACCACAGTGTCCATGACCTTAGTTGGCTCTTGGGACATCACCACCACCTAATCCTAACCAATACTAAATCACCTAACCCCCCCCCCCCCCCTATAAAATCAAGACCCTTTTTTTATTCAGCTGTCACCTTTTTATTTATTTTAATCATTTCCATTCATGCTCCTATTCCTATACTATAACTCACACACTCTCTCTCTATAGTATCATCTACCAATTTAGACCCATTCAAAAAGCCCTTCTTGCTTTTCTCCAACTCTCTGCCTCTCTATCTTACCTGAACAACGACCCACTTTTTCTTCATTTCTCCACTCCCCCCTCTCTCTCTTTCTCTCTCATCCAGTTTGTCAATTGCAAGTCCAAAATGAACAGTTGCTTGAATTGCAGGTTGGTAGTGTTGATGGTGTTGATTCTCTCTCTTGCTCACAGCAACGCCTCAAGAGCAAGCAACACATTCAAAATCGGATCAAACCCTCATGAGAAAAACAATTCAGATGATCATTTCCTCAACTTCATGCCCAAAAGATGGATCCCCTCTTCTGCTCCTTCAAGAAAGCACAATGATCTTGGCCTTCAAACATGGAGATATCCTTGAATCATCCCATCTCTTCTTTTTTCCCTTTTTAGAGAGAGAGAGATTATTAATTCCCTCATCAATATCAATGTACATGCTTCTTCTTCGACATATATATCATCATCACTTTTTTTTTCTTTTCTGGGGTTTGGTTACAACAAGGTTTGCTTAGGTTTTCAACACCATCGATCAATCTGATTCAGACACTCACTCGTATACATGAAGATCCTTCCTTTGTTACGTCTTGGCGTGGATCAAGTTATTAATTATATATCTAGCTAGTGTTTTAGCTAATTATTAATTATTTAATTCAATAGCTTCTTTTTAGCACTTTAATTTATTCTCAGAGTGATAATATATATATATATATATATATATGTCTTTGATGGAGAAAAGCCTTTTGTATGTACATATATATAAATGTATGTGAAATTAATGGGAGTATAATCTATACATGCAGAAATATTTATAGTATTCTTGATCGCACCACTCCTTTTATTTATTTATTATCAGGATTTTTGTATTCTATTGAATTATTGAATTAAATAGCCAGAATATATGATGATTATTTACTGTATATATACAGGATGATTAATCATATTTTGTACAATGTTGATATCCATCATGTGACAGCTTCAACCAATTTATTGCAGGTAAGGTGGCAATCTTGTTTTGCAGTTTGTGCACGTAATGTCTATTTCAATTTTTTTTTTGTTTTTTTTTTTTCAAGATTAGCTTTTTTCGGGTTTTCTATGTTGCACGTAATGTTCTGAGTTTTGTACAATAATGATACCAAATTCAGAAAGTATACCCATTTTTATATGTATATGTGTGTATATACATATATACTTGGTTAGGTTTATCAAAGTCTGACATTGGATTTCTTTTAAAAATAATTTCTCTATTTTTTTTCTAACATAAATAATGCATTGAGTTGAATATTGTTAAAAAAGAAATTAATTTATTAACAATGTAGACTATGTAATGTCGCGCTCACACGTAAAAAAGCTTTTTTTTTTTTAATCATATATATGACGAATTTTTATTAATTTTTAGAGAGAAAATATAATAAATTATTGAGGGAAGAACCTGGAATTATTAGATGAATGAGTGGAAGGCAAAACAGGTAATGAATAAAATTTCAAGCAAATAAATTATTGAGCATAAGTGTATTATTAGAGTTGGGCAGTAGGCATTATTCAAAATTAATCTCTACGTTCAAATTATTAATTAATAATATAAATCTGGCTCACTAATTCTGAATTAGATGTGATGATCAATTAGAATAATCAATATGATCTTTCACGTGGCTACTCGTAATAAAAAGTCCAAATACACAGCCTTAGAATTTGCTTTTGTAATTATAGTAAATTTATCCTTATACAATGATTTCAGAGAAAATGGGAATCTTATTTATGGTTCACTATTTATCCTACATAATCATATTATTACAATCATATGTTGAGAAAAGCAAAGAGAGCCACTTATTACCATGCGAGTGGACACTCATCAACTTTGAGATGTGATAATCTCTCTTTCCCTCTCTGATCCCTCTCTCTCTCTCTCTACCTAATCTCCCTCTCTCTAATTCTTCTTTTTTATTTGTATCACTGCATTTTGTGATATCCCCTGCACATCTTATATGATTTTGAATAATTTTTGAACCGCCTCACTCAAGACTTCGAGTAATATTTATTGTTTTCTCATCACATTATAGTATAACTTGAAGTTTTGCAGAAATAAAGTGAAATATTTTGTAAAGAAAAGGAAACAAAGGAAAAAAGGAATCTTGGACCCTTTCAATCAATAGAAGATGAAAATGAAATATGATAGAGAGGAAATAGAGAAAAAGAAGTTTGTGCATGGTTTTGCCTTTATGGCTGTTAGCCTATCAAGAAAAAGATTAAGCTGTCCACCCATGATGCACTAAAGAGTCAAGACCATGACACTACATATATTTCAAACTTTTATATTTGTCAACATTTAACCAACCAAACACCCCCCATCTCCCCCACTCCTATATTCATTTCACGAGTGTTTGGAAATCATACCACTGAAATCTTGAATTTTAAAATAAATATGAATAATGAATTTAACCTATATTTATCTGAGGTTGGATTTAATAAGATATTATTATAGATGTTAAATCAATGTTGGAATTGATATAACATTTAATTCTGAAATGTGACATTTTATTATAAAAAAGCTAGAGTGTATTGATTAATTTGATGACTAGGCAGATACATATAGTTCAATTGTCAAAGTACTTGACAATGCTTACTATTGCTTTTGCTAAAGTATGGTGTATAAGCTAAAATGACATTTATAATGCACAGTGACCTTCATACTGAGTCATATATGTCATAACTACAAGAGTTTGAAACTCAGGAAAATAACTAGTCTATATATGTACTTAACTACAAGAGTTTGAATTAGTCTTCCAAGCTTACATATGTACTTAACTCTCTCTTTTTTCATACCTCTAAAGCTGACACTTCCTTTTATAAATATATATATATATACTTCTTTTTACATTTTATTTTTGACATATATTTTGTTGATATTTGTTAGAGTATCCATATTTACATTTTGATGAGACGAAACACATGTATAATGTATACGTGTTTTAAGTGGAGATTAAATATGATTTGTGTCCTAGGGCGAAGAATGAAAGAAAACAAGTTAAGACCTTACACATCAAGTTACAGGAAACAATTGCTGCACACTGAAAGGAAGCAATTGCTGCAAGCAAGAACGTCGTCTAAGAACTCCCTACATGAAGGACCACGATACAGAAGCTACATGTTTGCACCCATTTAATCTAAGTCAAAAGCAGCAAGCTAATAAACTATTATTTGATGTATGAGCAAGATTATCAACATGGCTTCGAGGAAAGGTCCTGTCAATGGTTGAAAATATAGCCAATATGTACAAAGCAATCTAATAGAGCAATTAGCAAATAACACGATGACACTTGACCTAACAAACAAGGTTAGGAACCTTTGTATAAATTTTGATGAAAACAGAACGTGCAATAGATAGGAAGAAGTAACCTTGTACTTAGGATTTTCAATGCAGAAGTTTTTATGTCAAGGATGCTGCCTGAAGACTGAAAGCTCGCTGAAGGAAGCTAAAGCTCACCATTTGAAACGAAGTGAGCTAAGGAGGAACCTTACAGGAAGCTAGCTGAAGCATGCTGACTTATACAGGAAGCTAGTCTAGCATGTTGATCAATAGAGGAAGCTAGCAGAACTTACTGAACACTGTAGGAGGCTAACCAAGCACAATGCACACAACAAACTAAGTTCCAGTAAATGACAACGAATGCTTGATCGTCCTGGAAGACCGTTATTTCTGAATCAGCATCCTCATCTTGTCTAAAGGAATATTCAAAGAGGAGCCAATTAGAGGATAACATCTGGAAGGATTCAGGAGACAAAAAGGACGATTCTACAGAAATAAATGACGCAGAACAACGGTGTACCAGAACGCACAGAGAATCTGTACAAGCCAATCAATGCTGGAGACCATGCTGATCAGGAAGCTATCTCCTTCAACGGGTAGAAATTCCTGAAGTCTATAAATAGATGAATAGTGCACCTGAAACAACAACTGAAACTCACGAGCTCTCAAGCAAATTCTTCAAGTTCTCAAGCATTCAAATCCTGAAAGTTTCAGTCACTCAATCTATCAGCATCAAGCAATCCAGCTACTGAACTACATAATCAGAAGCTTGTTGCACCCCGAGTTGAAGAAGAAAACATCCCTTTTAACTTCATAGATTGTTTTAGGAGTCTCTTAGCGGAGGGTAGTTCCTGCTAAGTGTGTTCACTCTTGTTAGAAGAGTAGGAGTCTTGTGTGGGCTATTGTATTTTGGTCTAACAATAACCTGTGTGGAGATAGAAAATAATAATTGATTGATCTTCACTAAATCTTATGATAATTTAATCTACAAAAGAACTTAACCATTTAACATAATAGTTTTGCCCATCTATTACCGCAATGAGCTTCTTTTTTATAATTTCTAAGCATATTCAAAGAAGTCATAAACAAAATGCAAATCATTTAATAACCTTTTCCAATTAATCATTAATTCAAACATATAATTTAATGTATATAATAATTAAGAATAAAAAGAACAATAAAATAGGGAAAAAGAATTAATGTGAGTTATTATAAAAGAAAGTAAAATAATTGATAGAAGGTGAGTCTGCTTACTTTCACAACCAGTCACACAGATGATAAAACTAACCATGCATTATAACTTTTTAAATTTTTTTAATTAAAATATTGAAATGTCTATTATACCCCTTACTTTTTTGAAAATTTCAGGGGGGCCCAGTGCCCCCTTGGCCCCAATGTGGGTCCGTCTCTACTTGTGTGAGTCTTGACTAATACCTTGCAACAACCTGTAAGGGAGCTGAGTTTTGTAAATGTTTGTTTGTTAAGTCTAGTGTTGTTAAGAAGAAATCTTGTAATCCAAACCTTAATTAACAAAGTTCCTCTTTCAGAATAAGTAAAGTGAATTAGAGGGGTTACTCTACCCTTAAACCACTATAAACCTTAGTGTGTTTATTTAAATTTAAAATGTATCTTACATATCTGTCTTGCTGCATTTTATATCCTATATATCATACAACAACAAAATACTTGTAAAGATATTATTGTTTTCAAAGGATTTTAAAAAGGAACCTTTAAAAGATATAATATATTTTCACTGCACGAACTCTTTTCAGATACTGCTAGCAATATAACATGTAACATGTAGTGTTGCACGCAGAGGAGCTTTTAATATTGCAATCATAAGTTGCTTGTAGCATACAAAAGAAATGTTCACTGCTTTAAAATCTCAAGAGTGTTGGGAGGACCTCGTGGTCAAAGCTCAGACAGCCTACACCAATATCGAACACAAGGACCAGTGGGAACAAGGCTCACAGAGTCACAGAGACTCAAGACCCAAAACCCAGAAAGGAGATCTCACAAAGAGATCGAACAAAACCCACAACCCTCTCACCAATGCACCCTCTGGAAACCCTCAGACAACCCCCTCGCTTCTACTCTCACTCACACGCAAGGATTCAAGCTTGTATCAGAGTAGTATCGGGTTCTTTACAGAGAGGAGAAGAGAACAAGACAGAAGAAGGAGATAGCTTGCTTGTCGCTTGCTTAGAGCTGCCTCCACTGCAGCCTCATAAGAAGAGGTGAGTGAGAGGAGCAAGAAGCTCAGAGGGCTTCCATCGAGAAGGGGCGATGGAGAAGGAATCGTCGGAGACGAAGAGGCAAAGAGAGGCGCAGCTAGGGCAAATGAGAGGAGCAAGAGGGACAAGCCTTAAAAGGCTCCGGGGTAATGGGCTAGGGTTTATCATGGGCTTGGGCCTGGGCTCGGGTAAGAGAAAGGGGAAAATAAAAGACAGGCCCAGTTATAACTTTGGGCCTATATATCAACATTCTCCACCTTAGGCCCAAATTTCCCAACTAGTCAGTTCGTAAAAAAGATGGTGTAGGAGGTATCATCATAGTCATAATACCTGCAAAACACAATACACGAAGTAAGCAGAAAATTAGAATGCACAAAGCAAAAATAAAGTCACTAAGACAAGTATATATGACACTTAGTCATATCCATCAGATTTCATATTTGATTATGGGAGATCAAAATTTAAGGTCTTTAAACAAGAGGTGAATTTTTCAACAGAGAGACATTTAGTGCCCATATCAGCAGGGTTAAACTCAGAGGCAATCTTTTCCAACAGAATTATACCTTTTTCAACAATGTCTCTAATAAAATGGAACCTAACATCTATGTGTTTGGTTCTATCATGGAACACAGGGTTCTTGCATAATTGGATGCCAGATTAACTATCAGAGAAGACAGTAACATTTTCAGATAGGTAACCAATTTAGAAATTAACCCTTTTAACTATATAGCTTCTTTTAGTGCTTCAGTTATAGCTATATATTCAGATTCTGTAGTAGACAAGGCAACAATGTGTTGGAGTTGTGATTTCCAACTAATGCAAGAGCCACATAAAGTAAACACATAGGAGGTAGTAGATTTTCTATTTTCCCTATCATTGGCATAGTTAGAATCAACATATCCTACTAAGTTAATGTCTTGTGCAGAGTAAGAGAATTTTAAACTTACTTCTTGTGAGTTTTTAAGATACCTTAGAAGCCATTTCAAGGCTTCCCAATGGGTAAGACCTGGGTTAGCCATGTATCTACTGAGGCAACTAACAGCATAGGCAATATCAGGCCTGGTGCTGATCATTAGATACATTACAGACCCAATAGCATTTGAGTAGGGTACTTTTTCCATTTCAGCAATTTCAGAATCAGTTTTAGGGGACTGATTCTTACTTAATTCAAAGTGAGCAGCAAGAGGCACAGAAGTAGTTTTAGCAGATGACATAGCAAACTTGTTCAAAATCTTTTCCACATAGGAACATTGATTTAAAAGTAAAGTTTTGGCCTTTCTGTTTCTAACAATGTTTATACCTAAGATCCTTTTAGCATCACCAAGGAACTTCATATCAAAGTTGTTACTAAGGTTTGTTTTGACACTTTCAATTAATTTTAAGCATGGACTGATTAACAGCATGTCATCCACATATATCAACAAGAAAACAGGGACAGAGTTGTCCCTTTTAAAATACAAACAGTGATCATAAGCACTTCTTATGAAGTTTAAGGACTGCATGCATTCATCAAACTTTTTATTCCACTGCCTAGGTGACTGTTTCAAACCATACAGAGACTTTTTAAGCAGACAAACATGATCAGGTTTAGAAGAATCAACAAAACCATTAGGTTGTTTCATATATATTATTTTATCAATATCACCATGAAGAAAAGCAGTTTTTACATCTAATTGTTTTAACTCCCAATCAAAATGAGCAACCAAAGCAAGCATGATTCTTACAGTTACAAATTTAACAACAGGGGCAAAGATTTCAGAATAGTCAATCCCTTCCTTTTGTGTAAAGCCTTTTGCTACAAGTCTAGCTTTAAACCTAACATTTTCTTCTTCCTTTTTAACCTTAAAAAGCCATTTACAGTCAACAACAGAACAGTGTTCAGGTTTAGGGACAAGTTTCCAAGTTTCATTAACATAAAGAGAGTTCATTTCATCATCCATAGCTTTTAACCAATCTTTTGAATTCTCAGATTTTAAAGCCTCTTTGTAGGTTTTAGGTTCACAACCATCTAAAGCTTCAAAGGTATTAAAAGCATGTGATTCTACATGAAAATCATCAAACCTAGAAGGTTGTCTAATGTTTCTCCTAGGTCTATCTCTTGCAAGTTGGTAGTTATCAAGATTATTTTCATTTCTTTCTTCCCTTTGTTCATTATTCTGTGAATTATCAGTTTCAACATCATTATCAGAAACAGGTAACAGTGGTTGCTCCACCTTAATAGGAACAGTCCTAGTATCAGTTAAGGGTGAGGGAACACATAGACAAGGAAAATCAGATTCATTGAAGATGACATCCCTACTTATCACAACTTTAAAACCAGGTTCATCTCTAACCCACAGTCTATAGCCTTTTACACCCTCAGGATAACCTAGGAAAACACATTTTTTAGACCTAGCATCAAGTTTATCATCCTTTTGGTGAACATAACCAGCACAACCAAAAACTTTTAAGTTTGAAAGATCAAGGGGTTTACCAGACCACACAGATTCAGGACACTTACCATTTAGAGGAACAGAGGGAGACCTATTAATCAGGTAGGCAGCAGTACATACTGCCTCTCCCCAGAACTTTTTAGAAAGACCAGAGTAACTTAACATACTCCTTACTCTTTCTAAAAGAGTTCTATTCATCCTCTCAACAATACCATTCTGTTGAGGAGTATAAGGGACAGTTTTGTGCCTCTGGATACCTGATTCTGCACACAACTTATCCAATAAGTTGTTGCAGAACTCAAGTCCATTGTCAGTCCTCAGGAATTTTATTCTTTTTCCAGTTTGGTTTTCAATTAAGGTTTTCCAGTTTTTAAAATTCTCAAACACATCAGACTTGAGTTTTAAAAGCATTACCCATACTTTTCTAGAGAAATCATCAATCACAGAGAGGAAATAAGATTTCCCACCATATGTGGGGACACTAGCTGGTCCCCAAACATCAGCATGTACATACTCAAGTATTTCAGAGCACTTAGACAGATTTGGGGAAGGGGAGGAAGGGAAACTGACTTTATGTTGTTTACCTTTTACACAGGATTCACAAAAAGGCATGCAAGAAACTTTATCACTACCAAAGCATCCAGCATTAAACAACAATTCAAGACCCTTATCACTCATGTGTCCTAACCTACAATGCCACAGTACAATTTTATCTTCTTTAACAGTATTGGCAGAGGCAGAATGAGGTTTAGCAAAACAAACATATAAAATTTTCATTTTAATAGCTTCAAGTACCACAGAGGTATCTTTAAAGATTTTCATAACACCATTTCCCTTCATAACCATCATCTTCTAAAGCAGCACAAGAAATTAGGTTGTTACACAAATTAGGGACATGCCTAACATTTTTTAAAGTGAACACATTACCAGACTTACAGATTAGTGAGACATCCCCAATCCCATGAATTTTACACTTTTTTTCATCAGCAAGTGAAACATAGCCATTTGACACAGTTTTATAAGAATTAAAGAAATCTTTTGAAGGTGTCATATGAAATGAGCAACCAGAATCAACAAGCCATTCACACTCATTCACAGGAGCAGGCAAGACTGTGTAACAGGATTCAGAAACCATAAATACATCACCATTATATTCATTTTCAGATGAGGAAGCATTATTAACTTGGTTACTTTGAGGCTGATTTGATCCCTGAAATTGTTCCCTTCTCTTTTTAGGGCAGTCTTTTATGAAATGATTAGGGTCACCACAGTTATAGCACCTTCTATTTTTAGGTTTAAATTGTGGAGAAGAAAACTGGGAAGAAGAGGTGTTTTCAGGTGTGGGGTTTTTATCAGAGAACTGGTTAGTTTGGTTGTTGGAAGGCTTAAAACCCTTGGGCTTAGGCCTTCCTCTAACAAACATCACCTCTCCTTTAGTCTGAGGATTTGTTTTTAAGTCCATTTCTTTACTTTTCAAACCATTAACAACAGTTTCAAAAGACACAGAGTCCCTACCATACTTAATAGCAGACTTAACATCATTATAAGAATCTGGGATAGCATTTAAAAGAACAATAGGAGTATAATCATCAATATTTTTATCTCCAGTTTTCTTAATGTCTTGGACCAGTTTTGTAAACACATCAAGGTTTTCCTCTATATCTTTACTTAAATCCAATTTAAATCTAAAAAAATTTTCAAGCAAAAACATTTTATTGGGCAGGGAAGTTTCCACATACAGATCTTGCAATTTGTCCCATAAAGATTTAGCACTAGTTTGATCACTGACTTTTCTAAGCACACAATCAGACAAATTTAGGACTATAGAGGAATAAGCCATTTCATCCATTTCACTGATTTTTTCAGGTTTGTCAGATTCAGCATAATTAAGACTAATGCATTTATACACACGTTGTTGAACAAGTATACAATTCATTTTTTGTTGCCAAATACCAAAATCAGTCTTTCCATCAAAAGGAGCCAAAGTGTAATTTGACAATGAAGCCATCACACAGAGTAAAGAGAGAACACACAGTCAACCACACAGGAGTAAAGGTTCAGGCTCTGTAGAGCCAAGGATTTCCCAGTTCTCGGCACTGATTTATCAGTGGAGCAGGGGGTCACTTGGCAGCCTTAAGGATAAAGCAAAAAAATTCACAAAGAATAACAGTAGAGATTACAGCGGAAGAACAGAAACAAGGCAGTCACAAAGAAAGCCTAGGATTTCTACCAGCACAGAAGCCCAATCCTGCCCGTTTCAAACGGGATCTACTTGAGGTTAAGGGTTTCAGCAAGATACCTGAGCGGGCCCCAAAGTATGGCAGACCCGACTTACCGAGAGGATCCGAAAAGGCTCACGTCGAGCGCAGGCGCGACGGGAGGACTGCCAGGGGGCAGAGATTCAGCACAGCGGCGGTTGAATAGAACAAACAAGAGACAGAAAAACAGGGTTAGAGGCACAAAATAAAAAACCCTAGATTCACACAGGGGTTTACAGAAAAACCCCAAGAATCTCAGGATATTCCCATTAGTCGTAAGAGACCACGATTACAAGAACCGTGGCTCTGATACCACTGTTGGGAGGACCTCGTGGTCAAGGCTCAGACAGCCTACACCAATATCGAACACAAGGACCAGTGGGAACAAGGCTCACAGAGTCACAGAGACTCAAGACCCAAAACCCAGAAAGGAGATCTCACAAAGTGATCGAACAAAACCCACAACCCTCTCACCAATGCACCCTCGGGAAACCCTCAGACAACCCCCTCGCTTCTACTCTCACTCACACGCAAGGATTCAAGCTTGTATCAGAGTAGTATCGGGTTCTTTACAGAGAGGAGAAGAGAACAAGACAGAAGAAGGAGATAGCTTGCTTGTCGCTTGCTTAGAGCTGTCTCCACTGCAGCCTCATAAGAAGAGGTGAGTGAGAGGAGCAAGAAGCTCAGAGGGCTTCCATCGAGAAGGAGCGATGGAGAAGGAATCGTCGGAGACGAAGAGGCAAAGAGAGGCGCAGCTAGGGCAAATGAGAGGAGCAAGAGGGACAAACCTTAAAAGGCTCCGGGGTAATGGGCTAGGGTTTATCATGGGCTTGGGCCTGGGCTCGGGTAAGAGAAAGAGGAAAATAAAAGACAGGCCCAGTTATAACTTTGGGCCTATATATCAACAAAGAGGTTCAATACTCACCCACCCTAACTCTCTTGTGCGGTTGTGCCACTTAGGACTAACAATATTGTAACTATTGCTGATAATAGTGATGATCAATTAGACTGATGGTTCGATTAGTTTAATGAAAAACACTTATGTAAAATGTTCTAATTAAATATATGAGTGAAATTCACTCCCACATCAAAAAAGGAAAAAAGAAATTCAATATAAAAACAAATATCAAAGTAAACCTTAAATAATTGTATATTTTCAAGCACATCAATTAGAAATTGAAATAATTATTAGAGGGGAAATTAATGCTAAGATATTAAATGTTTAAATATGAATCCCACATTGATATATATATATATATATATATATATATCATTGATAAAAATAGATTAATTATTTTTCTTGTCAATAGAATCTTTCTATTTTTTGAAAGGTTTACGAAAATGTTAGAGAACAAAATAAGAAGAAAACTAGGGTTTAGATATTGAAAATTCGTTTTTTATAAATATGATGTATAAAACTTACTATCATTTTTACTTGTAATTTTTTTATTATCATTTTATTTAATATTTTTAATTTTGAAGGGCCGGGGTGTGAAGTAAAAAAAAAAAAAATTCAAATTAAATAATTTCTTCATTTAAATTTTCCAGTGCATTATGTATCAAGTTCATCATTTTATTCATTATCATTTTTATTTGATATTTATAATTCGGTAGGGGGTGGGGTAATATCTTTTTTAAACAAATCATTATTTCGTATTGATGAATAACTCCTCAATTTGAATTTCATATTAATGTCATGATATTTTAAATTTATCATTTTTATGAATTTAATTTGTTATTACATTATTGGTACAAAAACAAAATATCATTTATAAAAAATTTAAATTTTAATGCATCTGAGTATTTTTGTATTATAGTACATATTTTTGTATTATATTCACACAATTTTTATACTATATTAGTACTAAAATATGGTGCTAAGAAAAATATTCCATATAATTATACAAATTATATTTGAAAAAATTACGAATACAAAATGAAAATGGCAATAAATAAACTTGAAAGCTATAAAATTAAGAAAATAAAAAAAATTAAATACAATATTATTTTAGAAAATTAATTACAAACAATCATTTGATATAATATTGTTTTTGTCTATTTGAATTAGTTGAAGCGTAATATTGAATATTGGGTTAATTATGTTATATAGTTAACACATATTGGACGCACGTATTTGATAGTACTTAACACACACATATATAATTTTATTGGATTTAGAATAATTGAATTATTTGTATTGGTTTGGCTAAAAAATTATTCAAAATCTATATACTTATCTATAGTCATGAAAACTAATAAAATATGTGGTCATTATTGTTTTTATTAAAATCCACACAAAACTACACCAAAAATCATAGATAAATATCACTGAACGTTGTATATGAAGGAAGCTTTTAAATATTGTAATTATTAATTTGGTAGTTATTATTATAGATTTTTATTTTTTTTATTTATGATGATCATCTGTTATATTTAATCAAATATGAAGGTTCGAATCTCTTAATACAATAATTTTATAGTTTAACAATAAATATCACAATTCTATACAAAATGGTAATGAAAACCTTCAATACAAAGTATACCATATACTTTTTTTTCCCACAAACCTTGGTTATACTACTTAGCCAACATACCCACCTAGAGGTTCCCATTCTGTTCGGAAAACATGTACAAGAATCGAATCAGAACCGAACCGGGTCAATGGTTTGGGGAATCATTGACTCGGTTCCGGTTTGAAATCGGAACAGTGAACCGTTGTTCAACGGTTCGATTTCGACTCGGGCATTTTACAAATCGGGAAATCGACGATTTAACCGTCAGTTTATGTTTTTTTTTTAAATAATATTATGTATTTATGTTATTTCACTCTTTTATATTAAGTTGTATTGATTATTATGTTTATTTTGTATTATAAGTTTGCAAATGAAATTATTTTCATTTCCAAACTTAGAATGAAACTCAAACTCTTTAAAAAAAATTCTCCATCCCCTTTGCCACTATTAAAATCATAACTTTTATACAAAGTTGTAAAATATTTCACTATATAATTGTTGTTCCAATAGTTAGACTTCTAATATATAATTGAAAAGTTGTAATAGATAATCTCTTGTAATAGATAAATAATTTTGTAATAGATAGATAGAGTTCTAAATTCAAAAATAAAGTTCTAACTTGTAATAATTTTCCAATTTATAATGAAAAAGTTTGTTCACTTAAATATTGTTTGTCCCACTCCCATTAATTTTTTTGTATTCTAAATTTCAATTTATCATGGTATACTTCGAAACAAGTATTAAAAATCAAAATTGATAATTCAAAATATAAATTAAAAAAAAGGAAAAAACAGTTCGAACCGGCCGAACCGCTCGTTTACGAACCGGAACCGAAACCTGATGCCTCACAGTTCGATTTCGGTTTCACCCATCCGAACCCGTCGAAACGGTAGTTTGGAACCGGAACCGGAACCGTGAACCGGATGGACACCTCCCCACCCAACCCCTCAAGCATGATATTAACATATAAGGACTTCCATTCTATTTTATTTTTGATGAAATCATAATAACATTTTGAACAAAGTAAAGTGTGTGTCTATATATATATAAATATAAAAAGCCAAGTTGAAAAATCTTTTCACCATAACATCAAGTACTTGGGTTGCAGAAATTGCTACTAAAATTATAAATATTAAATACGAGTTGCAGAGAGGCCATGCAGCATAATGTTAGCAGTGCTACACTGGTTTGCAGTGAATTTATAAAAAAAATGAGATTAATTGGCAGTGTAGGTATATAAAGATATGGAGGGTATATTAGTAATTAAGAAAGGATTAATTAGGATAATTACTGTTAAAACTTTCAGGCGTACAGCAAAATGCAACTGGATCTTAATTTATTACTTCTGCTTCTGCTCACATTGCTTCCATCACGTCACTTTCTCATCACTTTCTTTGACCCCATTTATTATCTATCATTTATTTCTCTTCTTTTTTCCATATATCAATTTATAATGAACTACAAAATAGTTCTATCTTGATTTCATCAAACCATGTTTTATGAATTTGGGATTCTTTCAAATATTGGAGACCATGTTTTTTTTTTTTTTTTTGAAACTCGAATCAGAAACCTTGATTATGTTAAGAAATAAGTTTACTTATTTTGTAATTATTCAATTTTCTTAGCTCATATATAATATATATATATATGTCTTGGGACATTAATTAATGTGCACACCATATGTATTTGGGATTTAGTATTTGAAATCTTAGATGCAGATTGTGAATATCTATTTTCGCATTATTTGAAACCCTACCTGCAGCTGCAGGCCCCCACTTCTGTTATCTATTCATGCATCATCCAACCCACCCCAAATGCAAAAACATTGTATCTTCTCTCTCAATATTCTACAATTATTTCTCTTTTAATTTATTTTTACAGTTAAAAAACCATACCTAATTAAATTAAATAGTAGTATAATACAATAAATACTATTGTCTCACGGATCCTACTTTATAAAACAGATCGGACATAATAAATAGTGTAATACTACTTTTGTGTGTATTAGGTAATATTATTTTATATATACAAAACTATTTCATGATATGTAGAAAAATATTACATAATAGACACAAAAGTAATACATCATGCACGAGAGAGAAAAATGTGTTTGGACAACCTAGGTTTCACGTGTTTTTGAGCGACCCGACTCAATCTCATCCGGATCGTACAAAAGTATTAATTACCTGATATAAAAAAAAGTATTACATGATACATAAAAGCATTATATATTTTATTATAGTCTAACTCTGCTCAAAAGACATCCTATAATTCCAAGTATTACCTAATATATGTATGTAAAAGTTTATTACCTAATACACACAAACTATTATATATTTTTTAAGTACGACCCAATCTGACCTGACCCTATCTCAAGAAATGGGATTTATGAGACAGTCTCACCCAAAATATACACAACCTTTGAAGTTCCAAATCTTAGAATCCCAATCAATTTTGGTCAAATTAGACAAACCACCATCAACCCTAAATTTCGTCTTTTCTTAATGTAAATATATACCTCGATCCTAGACTGCTGCATATTTCAAATTCATATCATTTACATTATCTACAATTGACATCATGAGGGGTCTATGTTTTAAAATTTGATTCAAATCAAAATATTGGTAGGTTGGGTCCTATCACAACATCGGACTTATATGCATGTTAGAATTAACATCAATCAACTTAAGAATAGCATATATATACTCATGTACATCATATATATATATATATATATATATATATATATATATATATATATATACCCTGCAGAACTCAAGTAGGAAATGATGTTTACAAAACATGAAGCCCATAGGTGATAGGCCCATGTAAAAGCTAGACTTCATACGATATAGTAAGGGCCTATTTACTTTGTAGTTTTAGGTTTGTTAGGGTTTAAAAACAAACTCAAACCCATGTTTACTTTGACAGAAAATTTTAATTTATCACTGGGTTTGGGCCGGATAAAATCAGTGATTGGCCTCTCTTATCGGGCCTTTTTTAAACCCACCTTACTTGGTGGGTTTAAATGAGGCCCAACAGTAATAGTGTGAATTTACCCAAGTAACCTTACTATTCATTTTGCTATTACATTTTTGCCCTTTTTTTTGTAGATTTCACCAAAGTGCCATTGTATATAATCAAAAGGCACGACAAACCCTATCCATTGCAAAGCCCCCCTCTTGCTCGAGTAGTTGCAGCATGGGTCTTCTTGGCGGAGATGAAGCGGCCGGAAAACACGCTGCTAGGAGGGGTGACTTTGGCGGAGGGGTCAGCGTGGATGTAGATGTTGTAGAGGTGTTGGTTGCCACGGAAGAAGAGTTGCCAGAGCGGGGCGAAATGGAGATCGGTGTTGGTGAGGAAGAGGAAGGCGATCTTGGGTATTCCTTTAGCGGCGGCGCCGCCGAGGGAGGCGAGGGTGGCGTGATGGAAGAGGGCGAGGTCGTCGAGCTCATCGGGGATGGAGATTTGGAGGCGTTTCTGGGGGAGGATTCGGGGGACGAAGAGGAAGAGCAATGGGAAGGAGAGGAGGGGAGAGAAAGAGACGAGAAATGGCGTCTTGGACATTGTTGATGATCGATCTATGTAGAAAAAACAAGGAGCAAATCTGGGGTTCTGTACAAGCAGATTTGGAGGGGATTTCTTGCAAATTATGATGATGGGTTGGTAAGTAAGAAATGGGGATTTCTTGAAGAAGCGTTTTGGTCTCCTTCCTACAAAGCACGCACCTCCCAAGTACTGAGTTCATGATGGGTTTCCTCTTTTCTAATGGGATATCTTCCATTTTGCTCCCATCACAGGCCATAAAACTTTAAAAAGTTGAGTGTGTTATCTACCTCACTTTCAAGATGCGCTGTGATTGCAATTGGCATCGATGGGCTTTGCTGTTTGGCCATCATATGTTTATGTTATTTTCAGTGAGTCGTACTGTAATCTCCTCGTAGAGTTTTTTATTCCGTATTTGTAATATCGTTCGTCTCTTGTATGCCTCTTGGGATTCTATTTCAAAGTTACCAACATTTTCCGTCAGTGTAGAGTGTTAATTTGAGCAAAAAAAAAAACCAACAATGGCGATGGAGGTGTTTGCAGGCCATGGAGGTGATTTGGGGAAGATGATCCAAAATCATTTTGCCTTTATTTTGGTTAACTTATATTTGGAATTTTTAAAATAAATCTGAAAATATTGCATTTAAAACTTTTGAGGGCAAAATTGTCATTTTACATTTTTTATCCACACTAACCAATAAACTAAACAAGATTTTATAAACAAATCAACTTACCAAACCTACAAACATTCATACCAAACAAAAAATTATAATAAACCTACAATATAACTTACATACCAAACATCAAATTAACACTTTTTAATCCTTGAGAAACAGTGCAATCCCACATTTTTTATCAATCCAAACAATCCCACCTATTAGGGCCCGTTTGGTAGCTATGTTTGGGCTGGTTTAGGTTTAGTAACCAGCCCAATCTGTTGTTTGGTGCAGGGGTTTAAGGCTCGGGTTTCACCTGGGCCCGGGTTATTGAAAAGGGTTTATTACACTGTTAGGGCCGGGCTTCTAAACCCAGCCCTCTTTGTGGGTTTACTGTATCCAAACAGTAAAATAATATGAAATACCGATTGCACCCCCACTGTAGATATTTTCTTGCCCATTTTGCCCTTGTAGATGAAGAAAATTACATATCTGCCATGAAAGAAATGCCAAAAACCCCTTCTTCCCCAAATCGACTTTTGAAACCCTCCACCAAGCTTCATAACCTCTCCGACCAGGTAAATGCTCCCTGACAGCAAATGACAATGAAGGTGAAGTGTAGTTAAGCTTGATTCTGGAGTAGAGTCGCACAATCCATCTTCATTTTGCAGCAGGTATTCATGTTGAAAACGATGTTCGAAATTTTTGCATATTCAGTTTTTTGTGTCGGCTTTCATCGCACTAGAGGCTTGTAGTGTGACGGGTTTAATGCTTGATTATTATCTGGTTTATCCAAGCCGAGGTCTTTCCTACATTGCATGATTCATTTCGAGAGGATCTAAATACATTGTGAATGTGTGGTTTGTGGTCATCCGGCAGAAGAATACATTGCTCATACATCGGGCAAATTAATTAGGAGTTGATAATAATCAGTTCATTTGTTTTTTCTGACGAAAGACCTCGGCTTTTTTCCCAGATTTACTAGTCACCCAACAATCTTTAAATTTAGTTTGATAATCTGTTCAAAAAACCGGTGGTATTCTTTTTGTTGAGAATAAAAAACGAATAGTTAACAATCTTCCATCTTGAAGCTAAGGAGAGTCTTTTAAGAAATAGAGGAGATCATTATTCTTGATTCCTGATTTGATGCTCTGTATTCTCTATCTCTTTCTTCGGCTTTTGAATTCGATGTTATATAAACTGTTTTTTCTTCTTTCTTCTGTAGGTGAACCATTTTCTTCTTGGTGGCCATGTATAATATTTTTGTTCATTCTATGTTAGGAAGATGTTAATGCATGTGATGAGTCACAGCTGTACCAATTTGTTAACAATGTTTAAGAATTATGTTGTTACATACAGTTCATATTTGTTAATGCCTTTAATTTTTTTTGTATACATCAATGAAGTAAGTTTGTTTTTCTTCAATTTGACAGATTTTATGATTCAGGTTGAAAAACTAATGTGACTACTATACTTCAAATGTGTGGTGCTGTCCTAGATTAGCAAAGATTTTACGTCTGAGTTTGGTTGTGCGAAATGCAGTTTGAAAATACCTTCCATATGACTGAATTGTCTATATTCTCATGAGCTTTAAGGTTTTATAGTTGTAATGTAACACACAAACATATGAATATGTTTGATGATTGAGAAAATAGATCCAATGCTTTCACATCATCTACATACGAAGTTTTTGTAAGATTTTTCCATTATAAGTTTACTTTTTTATGCTCTGAAAAATATAATCTTGGCATTAAAACATTTTTAATGAAGTTTGGATACATGAAATTCACAGATGAAATGTGATTTTGTAGCATCAGCCAATAACACATATATGCTTGTAGTCCTAATTGATATCTTTAAGTGAAATTCTATGTCTCAATTGAACTGATCATAAGCTTAATGTGTATTTCCCAAAAATGGCAATTTCAGTTATTATAATGGGGGTGAATAGTTCTGAAATTTTCTCCATTGAATGCATTTTCTTCCGTTTAATTTATTCATATCTAATTTTCTGCATTTTTATTCATATATAACATAATTAAGTTTTCACTAGATTAATATATCCTCAAATTAAAAACATATTTGTAGAAGGTTAGTGAGACAGGGAAATTAAATGAGAAGAGGCTGAACCACCATTGGAATTTATGCCATATATAGGTTTAAAGACATGGTCAAATACGAGTATAATACACTATATAGCGTGCCATATAATATATAAACTGCCTTTTCAACAAATATAACCATCTTTCTTCCCTTGCCTTCCACATGAGAAAAGTCTTTTGGCAAGTTGAAATTACCTTACATTGCATTTATCCAACCTGCTGTGTTTCTTTTTACACTTGTTTTTTTCTTCTACCAAAACCTTTGTTCCTTCTTATAATATTGTTAGCATTCTTGATTTAATGTTCTAACTATTACTAATATTTGGATCCTTAATACTCTTCAAATGCAGGTCGTATCCTCTGGTTGAGTTTTAGAACATCGGGCCTGGAAATACTCTCCCCTGCCAATTAATACCTTCTGCTTGTGGTTTCCCTACTAACACAGGTTTCATGTAATTCTTCCACGTTGTACACTTTGCTTTCCCGTACATGCATTCTGAAACATTCCACTATAAGTTTCTGTTTCGCTTTATGTAGATCTAGGTATTGGGATTGCTTGCTGTAGTTCTAGGAATTTCATGCTAGGCCACAAGAGGAGAAAACCATCGGTTAAAAGACTGTTTAAAATCACTGTCTATGTGCGGCAGCTAATTAAACCTTTGTGAAAAATATGCTAGTTTTAGGAGATCCTCACTGGATGGTATTTGCTTTTTAATGTCGTGTTTTATCTTTGTTTGACTTATTTTGTTCATCTAAATCCAGTTTGGTGTGATGCGAGGCCATCAATATATACCTATTTTGCCAACCATATTATTATCCTTCCCATAATCGCCTTAAATGGAATAAAGCATCGACTCATTATTTTAACATAATGCGACATTTTTGATACTTGGTATTTAGGATTAGCATGCATTCACGATGGACTTCTCGAAATTTAATTGATAATTAGCAAACGTATTGTTACATTTCAGCAATAACTTGCATTCGGCCATCATCATCGTTGTTAGATACACACAAACAATGTCGGATGACTCTGATTTTGAAGTTTTTACTCATGCGCTTAATGCAATGAATGCTGGATTCAAGTCATTGTTGACCTTGATGACATTTGCTTACATCTTTAGGCGCCATACCTTTCGGTCAAACTCTCGTAGGGTCCGCAGAGCTAAAAAGTACTTCGTGTCTAGTAAAATACCCCGACAGTTGGATCACATACGTAATCTTACACTTATAAGTCATATCACCTGCATCAACCAGCTTCGTATGAGTCGTGACACATTCAGCCGTCTGTGTTTCCTGTTGGAAAATCTTGGGGGTCTTCAACCTACTAGATACCTACAAATTCCCGAACAAGTGTCCATTTTCCTATCCATTCTAGCACATCATAAGAAGAATCGAGTTATCATGCATGATTTTGATAGGAGTGGTTACACAATAAGCACACATTTCCATTCCGTCCTTCACGCTTTGATCTCCTTGCACACCGTTCTTTTGGTTGAACCTAGTCCGATTGCAGAAGATGAAGACTCTGATCGTTGGAAATGGTTTAAGGTAATTCTCTAAATTCAGAATAAGAGTACATCAAGTGTTTTTTAAGGTTAAACACTACATCCATTGGCTTGACTTATAGTTTTAGGGGTTTTAGGGTTTACTAATGATTGTGCATCTAAGATCATCTATAACATCTTCTGTAGGGGTGTCTTGGTGCCCTAGATGGTACTTACATTCCTGTTCTCGTGCCTGCTCACGATAAACCACGGTATCGAAACCGAAAAGGTGTCGTATCTGTGAATGTCCTAGGTGTATGCGATAGGAACATGAATTTTGTATACGTGTTGACGGGATGGGAGGGATCAGCTGCTGATGGTCG
The DNA here is from genome assembly GCA_005771605.1 of Scutellaria baicalensis. Taxonomy (NCBI): domain Eukaryota; kingdom Viridiplantae; phylum Streptophyta; class Magnoliopsida; order Lamiales; family Lamiaceae; genus Scutellaria; species Scutellaria baicalensis. The sequence continues at coordinate 32,548,054 of CM016722.1, read as the reverse complement.
CGTGTTACGTGATGCCATATCTAGACCCAATGGCTTGAAAGTCCCAATCGGTAATCATTATAACTATTTGTAAGACTTTTCATACTATAGCATGGAATAGGTAAAGTCTATTACTCAAGAATGTAATCAACAAGTGGCTTTGTTCAATAGAGTTGTGTCGTACAATGTTTATGTCATACCAACTAATGAGCTTTCGTGGGCAGGCAACTACTATTTGTGTGACGGGGGTTACACAAATGGAGATGGATTTCTAGCACCTTATCGGGGTGTTAGATACCATCTCCAAGAATGGCAACATGCTCCACAAGTACCACAAACACCCCAAGAATATTATAATTTGATCCACGCTAGAGCCCGTAATGTCATCGAGCGTTCCTTTGGCTTATTGAAAGCACGTTGGGGTATTCTTAGGAGTCACTCTTTTTACCCAATCAAGGTGCAAAATATGATCATCTTGGCATGCTGCCTCTTACACAATTTCATTCGCACTAATGCCACAATAGACCCCTTGGAGTGTGAGCTGTCTGACTTCTTTCCGATGCCTGATTTCGAACCCCCTCAGGATCTTGGCTACGTTGGTCAGGTTGAATCGTCGACAGCATGGACAGCCCGAAGAGAACGTATTTCCCAAGACATGTGGTTACATAGGCACACTTGACCCACAAGATGTCTACGAAGGCTGAATTGTAATTGATAATGCTTCCCATGTTTTTCCAAGTTGACTATGCATTGTAACAATGTTCTATGTATTTTAGTTAACACATTCAATTGGTGGTTTTCATATTCAAGTTGATTTGCTATTTTCACTTACACGATGCGCTATGTGAACCGGTTGTTTGCTATGCTTTTATATCCCCCATATAGCAAACATCGCTTATAGTACTTTCCAATTTACAGAATGTCTTTGTTGTAGTAGCAATGAATAAACCAACTACAAACTCAAAAAGGACAAATATCACTCAATCAAGGCGGACTTGGAGTCATTTAGAAGAGCAAAAACTAATTCATTCCTTGAGGGAGTTGGTAGTCAAGGGCTATAAGTCTGACAACGGCTTTAGGACTGAGTATCTAAATCTGTTGGAGCAGTCTATCGCACAACATTTTCCGGGCACAGACTTGAAAGCTGAACCTCATATCTCTAGCAAGATACATGCTTGGAAGAAGAATTTCAACGCAATGTCACAAATGTTTGCCAAAAGTGGCTTCGGCCTGGGGCCTAATTTCATGATTGATGTGCAAGATGATGTATGGGAAGCATATGTAAAGGTAATCAATTTCGACACGATGTCATTCACCACTCTTTCAATATAATTTGCATATTACATGCATTCCAATATGATTTGCAAATGAGTTCAGTTCTTGCCAAATAATCTTTTGTAAAGTGAATCCTCTGTGCGCACTGTGCGTTTCAAGACATGGCCATTTTACAACGATTGGGCAGAGATTTTCGGAAAGGATTGGGCAACGGGTGAGAATGTCATTGGCTTTGTGGACGCCATGCAGGACTTCCTTATCACTGGGAATACTGAGCCTTCTTTATCTCATACAATGCCACCTCAAACGTACTTTGAGGAGTCCTCCACTACCACCACAAAGAAAGGCAATGCTGAAAGTTCACAAACGTCATCCCGCACTAGCAAGTCCAAGGCACAGAAAATTCAAAAGGATGATCACGATCCACTCTTGGAGAAATTTGACGAGTACATAGACCGTAATGACAAGATCATGCATGAGATAAAATATGAGTTTAGTTCTCACTTACAAGAGAAAAAAGAGCAGAAGTTGGAGGCCAAACTTAAAAGGAAACAAGTATACAACATGCTAGACGGGCTTGAGTTTCCTTGCTTTGAAGCGAAGGTGCATGTTGGCTTATACTTGTGCATGAATGACACTAAGCTGGACTATTTCGAGAGTGTCCCACAAGATGCAAAACAAGTGCTTGTGAGGGCAATCATCGAGAAAATGTAATCCTCTCCGTTAGATAAGGGGTGGTCATATTTTATAGCATGTGTTTGTTGGCATCCTATTTTGTAAATTATGTTGGCTAATGTTATGGATCTGCAAGTATGCGTTTCCAAGAGAACGCTTGTATGCTAGTATGTAGTGGGAAGATACTTGACCCACACTAAAGAATAGCCATCTACGTGTTTGTTTTTAGCCGTGTATGTACATTTTGTGCTCTATGCGCTGCCACGTATATATACCAACTAAGATAGGGTCAAACCATCGCCTTTTTGTAAGAAGGGTTGTCAGAATCAATTCTCTTCAAATTTTGTTTAAGATGATGTGTTGATGCACATTGCAAGACACCAACTTAAAGGAAATAATAGTTGCACTCCGTAGATAAGTAATTCACGTACATAAGTACTTCACATACAACCTATAAGTTGCTTACAAAACACATGAAGCAAGATAATATGCACTACACATCTGAGCCACAAGTGATGCCCATAACGACTTTTAGGGAAATATAGAGACATACACATACAGTTAAACTTTCGGAAAGTTCTAAGTACACATACACATACAGTTAAACACACGATGTTCTAAGTACACATCCACATGATGAGAACGGGCACAAAGTGAAGACATCACCCGTCCTTGGATGCGGGCTTCCACAATGCCCTTACACAACTATCCCCGGACATTGGTGTTTTTCCTTTGGTCTTTGAGCTTGGAGTGGAAGAGCTCATCTCGGTTGTCAAGGACAGAGACCTAAAAGACCCATCATCATCGGAATCACCGTTCTCAACGTAGCCGACCTCTTTCTTCAACGTGTTAGAATGGGTTGCCGAAACATCACTCGAAATGGTAATCACTTCAGTCAAGGGAGTGTAAACCGGGACGGGTACGTTTGTTTGATCATCGGAAATGACAATGATATCCTTCCCATGTACTGGCAACTCCATCTTCACTTCGTGTTGTCCCGGATCTCCGAAAAGCACCTTCAGATCATCCCACAATGGTTCACCAGCACTAGCATATGCCCACGCGAAGGGCATGACCTGTAGACATAATAAATGTGAAAATTCTAATTAAGTACTCATCTGTCATAACATCTTCTTTCCACATAGTGAAAAGTCCACATGAATATATATTATCTTAACAATGTTATCCCAAACCTCGTCGCTGCATGCTATCTCATTGGTGGCCTCAAGTACCACCACGTCACCACGAAGAACTATACTTGACCATGTATCATGTCTTTGCCGTAGCAAACGCACCTGCCGCAAACAGTCCTTCAAGGCAAAGTTCTTATGGTTCAACTTCGAGATCATATAGTGAGCAGTCTCGATGCCATGCTTGTTGTTCCCTCCTACCTTGAAATTTCCCATTCTCGCTTGATCAGCAAGGACCTCGGTGAACAGGCCCACCACGTTAGCATCCCACTCCAAATTATAGAAGTAGTCTTCCTGCCGTAGACTATGCTCATTTATGCGAGGCATTATTTACTTCTAAAATTCTTGGCAGTTGGATATGAATCTGATTTTTGTTTGCCGGATTTGTCTGCACTCTCTCACATACATATATAAACAAATTTTATGCTGTGTACTAGATAGTGGTTGGGCCACAAGTGGTAGTTGCATTAAATGTTAATGCCAATGAATAGCAATTGCATGATTCACTTAGATCTAATTGCTTTATTCACATTGTGTGCATTCACTGCATATGACATGAATGATACACCACTTGAGAAGCTTCTCTTGGACATGACTTTTCAATGCAAATCTTTTTCCAAAAATTATGACTCCTTCAGACCAGTTGTTATTTGCATTAATAAGCAATGGTGGGTCAAACAAAGCTTACACCATAAATGTTCATTTCATTTACACAGATGTTACAAGTCAAATAATTGACAGAGCACTATATTTGAAAATGCACCTGTACATGGCCATTGGCATCCTATTATACACAAGACATGATAATATCGGTTGTGTATTTTTTGCCAACATTCTACTGAATTTCTACTTTCACTACTAGTTGTTGCTATCATCCCTGTCATGCATTTTTATTTGTAAGACTTTATACCTTATCTGGATTCTGAGATGCTTTTTTTGTTTTGTTTTGTAAATGCAGTGGGAAGATGCCTAAGATGAACAAAAGGCTGAAGACTTCTTACGGCACACTGAGCCATGACAAGGCTGTTGAGTTGGGAGACCGGCTGTTTTGGATTGGTTTTAAACGAAATTTGAAAGATTCACTCATACTCACAAATGTGTGCGAGGTCCTCGCGGGTGAGATGTCGGCGGAGACTGACGATGCTAAATGGACGGCCATTACGGTCAAGGAATGGGTGGCCAACAACACCCGTCTGTGGCCGAAGTTCATCGACTACGTGAGGAACACCGTGGGGGTCAAATACAATGAAGAGCGCAACCGGGTTGTGGTTTCGGGAGAGTATTGGAGCTTTCAAAAAAAGGTACATGAGCACATGGATTTGTTTCACTTACATTCCAGCCTGCTTTGTTACACTTGCTTGTGACATACAATTTATGACTTATTCTGAAATTTAGCACGGAAATTCGACTTTGATAATCATTGTAGGAGAGTGAGGAGCAGAGGCTCTTTCGAGAGTTCGGGTTCCCGATGTACAAAGAATGGACGAAGATAATGCAGGTCCACCAACCTGCTGAAGTTCTGATGATTGAAACGGGGTCAGCTCCATCCACTCCCATTGTTGTGCAGGATGGTCCCTTTGATCCCGAGTGCGCGGATACTATTGATGTGTATTTCCCGAAAGTGAAAAGACCAGATCCAATTCCATTCCACAAGCTGACGAAATTCGCATGAACTTGGTATTCAATGTCGGAAGAAATGTTATGCAAATATTAAGTCGTTTACCTATTTTGAAGGTTGTGCTTTAGGTATATTAAGCACAACAATTTTGCTTACGGGCTTGTACATATGATCACTAATGTTCATGTCCATTGCGGTGTCTACAAATACGATGTTTAGAATTCACGTAAGGCTATGGACCTTTGTATTAACCAATTCGAATTGGCTATGAAATTAAAATATTATCCTATTGTTGCGTGCATTAGCGCCTATTCTTTGTATCAATTTACAATCTATTAACATATATGTACAAGCACTCATTTCATACTATAACATGGAACTACTTTCTCACCACAAGCATAGTGCCACAGTCACGATGAGGAAGTTATGCATACAAACACATATTCCATCAAAATAAGGAGTCCATATATTGCACCTAACAATATGCATACATCATGGAACTCTAGTGTTTAAATTAAAAGCATGGCAAAATGTGATGTTCATGTATATAGCGTACCCTCTTGGATGCACATACTTTGTTGTTCATCGTGTAACGGTGCTACAGCTTACATATCGCATTGGGATGTGGATGGTCATACAATCTTCTTGCCCAAAGTAAAAGGACAACAATGAACGTGCACGCACATGCTATGAGAGTTGTACGAGGGCTTCTCTTTTCTCCCCGGGCTTTCAAAACGGCAACCTCCGATTGCAAGTGCTCAATCTTCTCTAGACAATCATTGACCACTTCCCGAGCACGTCCATCAAGTGGTGGCTCCAACCAAATGAAGATTCCACAACTCTCATCCTATTACGTGGAAGACAATATACAAGGGTGGACAAACACACACAAATGAGATATGATGGTGCCACAAAAATACCATGGCACCTAAAATGTATTTTGAATCTGCAACGACATTATTAGCTCATACCCCACGGAAAGGGCAAGACATGAAACGTCGCATTGGATTCTTTCTTGTCCGTGAAGTTTGGATACACATTGGTATTGAGTGTCGACAACGCACAACCTCATTTGGGGGTTTCCAATTCCCACTCGAACCTCCACAAGGAATTGAATTCGAGCTAAGTGGCATCATATCAACAACAAGAAGCAGGAACGATTGAAAAAAACAGCATTTAAGTTAGTACCTTCTTTCATGTCAGTTTCATTAGACGAACATCCCCGAAGGGTATATTTCTATGAATTTTATTCTCTGAAATCGAACATGAGAAATCAAATACTTCCAACATCCAACACACATTTTTGGCGTCATTTTTTTGGCTGGATTAAGAATTACACACATTATTGTACCTAGTTGACATTTTGTGATTGCCGTCCACAAACTTTCGGCCTTCTGTAATGGAATCGGAGAACAGTAAGCAAGATGATGTTCACTCTGAAATTTGGGATTTCTCTGAAACGATTCCAACAATTTCCACTCTTTCTGAAAATAAAGAAGATCTGCTCTTCACAAAATCAATTCGATAAACTAATTATTTCTACTTTCAGCATATCATCACATATAAATTCATATGGTGAAGGTGTAGATCATAGATACAATCTTCGAAATTAACTTTACCCGTTCAAAAGATGCCGTCGGGAGAAACCATGAAAGCTTGTTGGGAACTTCCCAAAACACAGGAACTTCCACAAGCCCAAATTTCGGAAGATCGAAGAAGAAGGGAAGTGTACTCACAAATTCCTACAACTTTCGACAAGGCTGACGGATTATCAGTCTCCCATTGCAGAGGAATTTTGAAAGCTTTATGTTTCAAAAAAAAAAATCGAATTGCAGAGGAATTTACTGAGGAAGAGGGATGAAAGTTTTCCAAGAATTTTGTATTATTAGTGTGGGGTTATTTTGGTCATTTTACTTTACTTATTAAACACAACCTATATACCAAACACAAATTTCTAAACAACACACTTTATAAACATTTATACCAAACACACATATCAACTAAACTCATATCAAAAACCTCCACACTAAACACCCAAATTAAACTATATGAACAGTAAAAAGCCCGAAATTATTACAATCCAGTCCATACACAACCTCCGTATCAAACGGGGCCTTAAAGTAAACGGGCCCTAAAAGGAATGTGCTTGATTAAGCTTTGGGTGCAGTTAATATATATTGCATGCGTTTTGTATGCACCTCCAGGTTAAAAAAACAAAAAATATTATTAAAAAAATCGCTGAAATTAGGTGGTGCTATATATTCTTTTCCTTTTAATTCTAAAGTACTCACCCGAATTGTAATACTTTTAAATAATATGGTTAATACTTTAACATGTAATAAATAATAGCTTGAATAATATCTTCACTAAAATATATATTTCAATCATACACGTAATATCTTGTGAATATGCAACTAATACCTTATGAGTATACCACTAATACCTTATGCATACACCATTAATTATATATACCTTATGGGTATATAACTAAGACCAAATTAATAATACTTTTGGGGTGCACGGTACATCGGGAATACACAAATTTTTACCTTTAATCGAAAGAGATTCAGTAAAAAAAAAAGGAAAATGACATCAATACACATAATAATCCTTAGAGAGACACTTACGTGCCCCTGTGGTACGGATCTTAGATTCGTGCCCCTGTGGTACGGATGTTAGATTCCGTAAAACTTATGTTTGGGCCATACATTGGGATTATACTTAGAATGAAATGAATTTGCAAATGGTCTAGAAAAAATAGGCTAGCAATTGGGCCGACAACTTTGGCCTTTTTTTCCACTCACACATCCTTACTTGGGCTTAAGAGGAGAAGAAAGGAAGGGAGAGAAAAAGGTACTATAGTTCAAGCAACAAATATATATATATATATATATAGTCTATTACTTATTTTGGGTGTTATATTAATCATTTTTAATTCACATTAAAATACAATTAATAATTGAATAATAATAAATTAAATATGTATCCAAAATTTTGTATTGTTTCCTTTTCTTTTGGAATACTTAGAAATTTGAATTAGTAATATTTGTGGGTATTATAACGGTGTAGTGAGAATTTCAAAAATAGTTATTACATATTTTCAGCAAGACCAAATCGTTAGTTTAGGAAAAAGAAAGAAAGAAAACTAAAAAATGCATTGAAAAAACAGAAAAATTACAATGAAAGGGGGAAAAGCAGCTACCAGATGTCAAGCGCGATTACACACACTTTCCTCCATGCACAACAATCGAGCATTGATTGGAAAACATATCAATTGTTGCAAGGGGACAAAAATGACCCCATTTCTAGCTATGCTTTAAATTTTTAAAAATTATAAGAACAGCGTTTTAAAAGTGCATACTAAACTATTTCAACCGTCAATCTTGCGTTGGATTCGATGTAAGATATAAATTTTTTCTTCTGATTTTCTTTTATTTTTAAGGAATATTACGAAATATGCTCTTTTACTATGAAAAATGATGCATACTGCTTGAGATGAATGTCAATCTCAATATAAAATTAATCAAAAATTACATTATTTTCTTATACACTGCTGCTGAAGGTACCCTTACAAGAAAATACCATCATATTTACCAAAAAACACACACTTAAAACATATCTACAATATTTCAACACTACTTTTGTTTTAATTAAAATTGTTCAAAAATTAATCAATGTAGATACCCTAACAACTCATTTTTCTACCATAAAAAAATAAGATACTTTATTTTCTATTACATTTCAAAAAAAATGATAAATTTGCCCTTAAATATAATTAAGATATTGTGTGAAAAATAGTCACGATTGAACAATATTTTTTTTAATATCATGAAATATATATTGACTTACACAATATGGTTTGATTTATATCATCTTTCACATTATAATACATACCACACAATGATTTACACTTATATGATGTGATTCATATTAGATTACAGAATATGATCTAAATAGGCGCTACACAACATGAACCTTGTGATTCATAATCGGTTACACAATATGAAAAGGAAACAAAAAAATTGATCATTTGTGAAACTAAGTGGACAAAAATGTGACTCTTTTATACATATAATATCAAAATTGTACATGAAGGTATTATCAATTTTTTTTTTTTTTGAAATATGGTAGAAAAGTTAGTTTCTTATATTTTATAGTAAAAAAAGTAAGTTTATTATATTTTTTTTGTATAAAATAGTGTACCAAATCTAATATTTTTATTTTTGCGCAGGTCACATGATGATTTATTATATAGGGTCCTTCTGTAGTACACCGAATGTATTAATACACCAGACTCTCTATAGTTGACTTTGACCTTAATGATCTCAGATCTGATGGTTGAAAATGAGTGAAGAGTCTGGTGTATTAATACACCTGGTGTACTATAGAATTACCCTATTATATAATAAACTAATTAAAGTTTAGGGTCATTTTATAGTACACCAGGTGTATTAATACACAGACTCTCCATCTATTTTCAGCCATCAGATTTGAGATTATTAAGGTCAAAATCAACAATTATCTCAGATCTAATGGCTGAAAATGGTGAAAAGTTTGGTGTATTAATACATCTGATGTACTACAGAACCACCCTAAAGTTTAAGGGTAAATTAGTGACCGCGCTGTCGCGACGCGATAAAATTAATTAAATCTTCTTATCCTAACCAATTAGTAATCAGGGCAAGTAAGAGTCGATCCCACGGAGAGTGACAATTCAATTGTGTTTATCTAAGTCTAAACTCAAAGAAACAAAGGATATGGGGGTTATCAGATTGATTGATAATTAAATTAAAAGAAATACTAAAGAAACAAATCACAACTAGACAAAGATCAAGAGATAAAAAGCATTCCAGTTAACAGATCAGTTATCCCCCAATATCGATTAGCCTTAATCAATGTTACCCCCAATCTCAGTTTATCATGGAATTATCACCCCTAATCTAACAACAAGCTCTGTTAAATCGAATCGTCTCTTATGATTAGTTAAATTAGGATAAGATCACTAATTAACCCTATTCAATTGAACAACCTAGAATAAGCTCTCTAGATTTAATTCATTGAATGCATTAATAACCAAGACGATAGGGTGAACTAGACTCCAAATACGTAAGCTCGATTAGATAATCTAGGATTGTGCTACCCTAGAGATGCGCGACCCCTAGTTTACTACCAATGAAAATTAAACCACAACAATTAGGATTCATGATTTAAAGTTCTAGCAATCAACTATCAAATACTTAACCTAGGTGGCCAATCCAAATCAAGCATTAATAATTGAAAACATTCATCACAGATAGCACAATCAATTCCAATCAAAACATCGATAGGGAGAAACGAATTAATTAAAACATAAAACGATAATTGGGTTCAAACATCCCTGCTAACCAGAATTGAGAAACTAGCCGATCGTCATCTCGATCGAATCCACAAAAGTTGTGGATTGATCCATCAAAAGAGAAAAAATAGCATAAAGTAAAAATATGTTTTGTGACTAAATCTCTCTCCTCAACTCTCTCTCCAACCAAAACTGCCGTGCCCTTCAAGATTTTGGGATTAAATTAGTGTCCTAATGGGCTTCTTCTTTCCATAGTGCTGTTGGGCTTCTTTGCATAAGCCCATTTACTTCCTTTTCAACACTTGGGCTTCTTTTAATTTGTGGGCCTTCTCTTTGATCCTCATGATGTCTGGGCCTCGTCCCAATGATCTCCAAAACACTTCAAATATTCCTACATTAATCAAGAAAATAACATATGAAGTATTTCGAGTTCAACAACGCAAATAGGTATGAAAACAATGCATTCAATCGAATAAAAGATAATAAGAATACAATTAAATCAACAATTAAATGCATGTATTTTCTACCTATCAATTAGTAATTAAACAATATATTCTTTTACTTTATGAAATATGTTTTAACAATTCTGTTAAACTACCCATCATTAAACACATATTAATTTGCTCACTCTTGATGTGTCATACAGTATCTACAATCTATTAATTTAGATTCCATAATTTGGTAGGAAGAAACAATTATACATCATTAGTGAGTAAATTAAAAGTTGTTTATAAGAACATATAAACAATTCCATATGTTTTTAATGTATCACAATATAATTTTTATATTTTTTAATTGATTAGTCAATATTTGAATTATTAGCAAGAAATACTTCTAAAAATGTATTAACAGAATAATCTTTTTCCAATAAAAATTCATAACCAAGCTATTTCACAGCTCTAGTTAAATTTCAATAATTACGATTTTTAAAGAATTTTATAAAAAAGATTTGATATCGTAATGTATAAGTGAAATTAATTTGAAGGGTTTTACAATTCTATGATTACCTTTAATGATTGATAGAAAGTACACGTGAGTGATGTTTTGGCACTAAATAAACATCCATCATTATTCATTATCATGCCTCACCAACCTATCACAAAAAAATTAATTTTATACTTAAAAACTAACTCATAATAAATAAACTAATTTAATTACAAGGTTTAGATAACAGGTGAAAATTAATTTACTCTTTGTATTGGTGATTTTAAAATCTTATAGTTCTCCAAAAACTTGTTTTTATCCTATGTGATCCACGATTATAATTTTTAAAGTAATATTATTATACAATAGTTAGAGGATATAATGTATATATATATATATATATTTTTGAATTTATATTAAAAATATTTAAAAATTTACGAGCTATAAATAAGAGTGCTCATTAATTGATTTTATATTTTAAATAGTTGAGATTGATAATAAAGAATTTGCAGTTGATGAAATAGTCAATATTCTAAAATTTATTAGACGTTAGTCAGAATGCATAAATTTTATTATATGTTTAAAACTAATTACAAGAAAATTGAGTATTTGTGACAATAAAATGTAGTTACAGATAATTTTTTATCATTGCTTTTTAGGGCAATGTATTGTAAAATTATACTAGCATTTATTGCGACAGTCTGTTATCGCCAACATTAGAGTACTTTTGACAACAACTTTTGTTGTTCAAAATGTTTTGTTGTCATTAGTCATTTTTCTTTTATTGATTATGAAATTTTAACAACGACATTTTAAATTGTTAATTATAGTAACATGATAGATATATAAGATTTAATTTATGGTCTTTGATGGCTAAAAAATGTAAAATGTAACATTAATTAAGAGAATCTGATGAATTAATTTAAGTTCATATTTTTTTATTATAAACGGAATGAGCATCGTAAGACAATCTTATTAAAGAAGAATTTGTGAAATGCAGGTGTCGTAGATTCAAATATTTCTTCAAAACAATAAAAGAAAAGAAAAAGGGTAATCTTCCACAGTTTTACTACCATGCCCATCATGAGCATTTAATATGTGTCAACTGATGAGGTGTTAGATATCCAACAATCCAATTAATTTCACTTTTCATATAACGAGGAGATGAAATCATTACACGTCAGCGATGAATATATTAAGAGTTACCTGTTGTAGACATTTTAGTATTTTCCTAAATCTTCCAAAACCAAATGTATTAGCTAAAATAGAGTACAAAATGGATTTGAGATTATAAATCTGAAAATTGGTAATCATAAAGCAGCCATAATAATAATAATAATGCGAAGGTAATTATACTTCATGGGTATTACTCAAAGCCATAATAAGAATAGTAATAATGATAATAGTAATAGTAGTAATAATAGTGAATGAGTGAGAATGATGTAAATAGAGTAGTGGGAGTGGGCCGAAGGAGGATGATGAAGTGGGCCCACAGGTGAAATGGGCCCATCAGCCCACGTTGTTTTCCTCATTATACGCATCCCTACCACCAGTCGTGTGGTACCTAAAATCATATTCATAGCCGCTGCCTAACAGTGGGCCCCCCTTTGACCCATCATCATCATTTACCCTGCAGCTCTTATATTATTTCTTCTTTTTTGGAAGATATTTTATAAAGGATTCGATAAATTTAGGAGGGAAAAAGTTTTAGAGTAAAATGTATATTAAAATCTTTTGTAGGAGGGAAAAGTTTAGAGTAAAATGTATATTAAAATCTTTTGTAGGAGGGAAAAAATGTAGAGTAAAATGTATATCTATTGGAATATTTTATAGGATAAGATTGTATTGTAAATATTAAATCAATTTTAAAATGACAATTGATGTAGCATTTTATTGTGAAAAAATGGATTAATGTGATGATTTCACATTTTTTGATCTGTATTTATACTATAAAAACTAATGTGAGATTGTCTCACGTATAGTATTCGTGTGACGGGTCCTTATTATTCATGACTCAAATCCATTTTCGTGAGTTAAAAAAAGAATACTTTGAGATATGAGTTTTTTGTTGACTTTTTCTACATAAATAGATTCGTTAGACGACTTCATATAAAAGTCACTCTCATTATGCAAGAACAAACATACATTAGAGTTTTACAATTCAAAATCTTGTTAATGTGAATTCCTTTCCAAATATTCCTTTAGGATTTTGAGAGATTTAATACAAATCTTCAATTTTGACAATTAAAGGATTTTTATTTGAGTATAGTTTGCAATTGGAAAGGATCTTTTTTTTTTTTAATAATTGAGGAAGGATCAAAGGTTAATTTCATTTCCTAAAAACTAAAAAAAGAAGAAAAAAAAAAAAAACTTTAGGCACGCTCTTATTATTTTATTGTCCTCTTTGTTGTTTTATTAACTTATTCATTTGTACTTCATCTTCGTTGTACTCATTTGAACTCTTTCAAAGCAATTCAAATTGCTTATAATAAAAAAAAAAACTAAAAATAAAAAAGTAGTTCAATTTAATTTAAAAAGAATTGAAATTGGTGGACATGTATGTATATTATATGTATTTGACAAATTAGTCAACACTCGTTTATAAATTATTTGAAGTTTTAGGTTACTTTTGACTTCATAGTAATCCTTTAGTTTTAATAATAATATTATTTTATTCAATCACATATCCATCTATATGAATAATGCTAGAAAAGAAACCCATGCCACATCAGTCTATGGTTAAATAAATTCCCACCTATTGGCTAAGCTAACTGGGCGAATATCAATTTTTATAAGAAAATTACCATTTTGTAATATGTATTATATTGTATATATAAAATGTAATTTATTTACATAGTTAAAATGTGATATAATGAAAATAGATGAACATGTACCTAAAGAACTGGTTTGATCAAATCGAGTGTTGAATCTCAATTAGCAGTATGCCTGTAAAAGACTCTGGAACATATATGAATAAAATATATATAAGTACTTTTTTTATTATTTAAAAAATATTGATATTTTTTATTTTTAAATTCAATTATCTATATGTGAATAAAAATTATAATCATACCTGTATTTCACTTGTAGTTGTGTAAAATGACGAACGTCCCAAAGTTTCAATCCAAGGGGCCCCCCAGTTAACTAATAAAAAAATACAATAATTATAAACTAAAAAAATAAATTTATTATATTTTTGGTAGACTTAATTTATTTCATTATAAAATAATAAAATCCAAAATTAGTGATATAATTACATCTCAACACTCGAATTACAAAATTTCATTCTTCATTTATTGTTTATATCTTCATCGAAACTTATTAAATACTATAAATTATTATTATTAGAATACAAAAACTATTAATTTTAAAAGAATTTTTTATACCATTAATGCTTATAGGGAGATGCAAATGCATCCTCAATCTCATTTTCGGAGCAAATAGACTGTACATTTAAATTTTGGTGCAAATTAGATATGTTCATCCTTTTAGGCGGTTCCCGTTCCGGTTTCCGGATGACTGAACCGGAACCAAACCGGAGAGAGGGGAAAACCGGTTCCGGTTTCGAAACCGCCGGTTCAACCGGAACCGTCGGTTTCGGCCAGTTTTTTTTTAATTATTTTTTATACTTGTTTTCGACTAAATTTTGATTTTTAATACTTGTTTTCGACTAAATTGATCTTTTAGAATACAAAATATGAAATCTAACAAATAATAATTAAGTGAACAAACTTTTGATAGAAAATTGGAAAATTACAACATAAAAAAGTTTATTTGATTTATAAGATTATATCTATTACAAATTTACATAAAAAATTTTTTTATCTATTACAAGTTTTCAATTCTATCTACAAATTTGTAAATAAAAGATTGGGAAGGGGAAAAAAAATTGAAAGAACTTGAGTTTCATTATAATTTTGGAATTGAAATTCAATTCCAAATTTATAATGAAATTGCCTACGTATCCTTGATTTATAAAATTAAGGAATCAAAGCTCACGTAGTTCTCTTACCTCAACTTACCCGCCGGTCTAATTGTTATAATCTTCGAAGTTGGTTGGTGTGCCTCCGCCGGAGGATGATGTGTTCGAGTCGTAGCCAAACAAATCAGGACCACCATCTTCCAATGTTGTTTCGTTATGTAGATGTTGTGAACGTCTTTTGGCTTTGCACCAATCTTCAATGAGCATAAGGTTTTGCACATTCTCAATGGTCAAGTTTGAACGTCTCGGAGCCAATGCGTGGCCCGCATTAATACTAAATGCATGTTCAACCGAAACCGTCGAGGCGGGACTTGCAAAAAGTTCCATAGCAATAATGGTTAAAATAAGATACATGGTGGTCCTTCGTGACCACCACTTCAATAAATCTATTGGGTTGTCAAAAATAATTGATTCACAAGTGGCACTTAAATAATTATCTAATTCTTGTGAAGAGTTACTTCTAGCTCTTTTTTGTGTTCCAACGGCTACTTCTCCCGAGCCGTCGATCTCCAACGGCTATATCAAATTCAACGAGAGCCGTCCACGTGACAGATTGCCAAAAAAAAAGGAAAACCGGCGGTTCAGAACCGTCGGTTTGACGGTTCAGAAAATCGAAAACTGTAACCTAACCGGTTATATCCGGTTTCCGGTTACGGTTCGGAACCGGGTCAACGGTTCGCCGAACCGTTGACCGCCGGTTTGAACCGGCCCGGTTCGGTGGTTTTCGAACCGGATGAACATGTCTAGTGCAAATATGACTCCAATGTTTATATTTTGATATAATCTTATCAAAATCCTCTTTTTATTCTTACATTCTGCTTACATATTTTTTTTTTAAATATATTATTAAATACTAAATTATTATATTGTAAAATTTCTATTTTCTAATCCTAAATCAATTTTAAATGTTATAAATGAATTTTATTGTGATAAATTATATTTAGTTTTTTCAAATTATGTTTTTAGGACATTATATATTTTAGGATTGCTGATTTTGAAAATCAAAATGTCATATGTAATATATTACTATGTTATATTTGCTCAAGAAGGAAAATTGTTTGGATTTCTAAATAAGTTATTATGTTTGTGTTTCATGTATAATATTTTTTCTTAATATCATATATAACATCTTTTTTGTTAGGTAAAAACATTGTATTTCTTGATAAAAATATAAAATGTAGATCAATTTAATTCTTAAATTTCTTTCCATAGTAAAATTCATTAATAAAATTCAAAATTAATATAGAATATTTCAACACCAATGATTAACTATTTTAAATAATATAATTCACAATAAAAATATATAGAATAAATTTGAATTAGAAGAATGTTAATACAATATCAGTAGAAAGAAAAATATGGTCAATTTACTCTCAAATTCGAACGTTAAGGGTATATTTGTACTATAAAATAGATTGATGACCTATTTGCCCCTCAACAACAATGTTAGGATTTAGGTATACTTTTGTACATTTACCCTATAATATATAGGTACAATTTCGATCAACTATTAGTATTCGAGATTTTCCTTGTTGACGTGTTTGGTTGCTCGACATGATTGTAGAAATTGAAAATCTAATAATTTAAATGTTGAATTATAGTTAGTACACTAGTAAATTCAATTTAATGCTATTTCATAATTCAAACTTTCTTCTTATTTCCTAACTTTAAATAATGAAAAGACGTAGAGAAAAATACCACTTAAAAATGGTATATTTTAATATATTTTTTTTCAAATAAGATTCGAAGATTTCACTCCTATTCTCGATCACTAAAACCTAAAACATGTCATCAAACCTAATATATATGTAGGAGACGTCATTCACCACTAATAGTCTATCATGTTTTGTCATATATTTCGAAATGTTAGCGATGAAACTATTATACAGCAGTTTCAGAATAAAAAGAATCGAATAAAAAATTTGTAATTGTGTTAAAAAAAAATTTGGATGTTGATGTTTTTAAGTTGAATGTATTTAAAATACTAACTTTAAATGTTTATAATTTTATAATGCAATATATATATATATATATACACACACATGTTGATTTTATCGAAAGTTTTATTAATTTATGATGTTATTTTTAAAATTGTCATGTACTTTTTTATTAGTTGAGCTCCTCCAAGTAAACATTTGGAGTCTGCTAACATGGATATTTTAACAAAAAGGGAAAAAAAAAAGTTTTAGTTTTTTATATTTACCTCATTGGATTTTTGGTCAATTAACTTTCAGCTTTTGAATTTTAAACTTCTATGTTTGCCCTTATTAGATAAACAATGTTGTGGTCAGTCTTTCAGATGGGTTCATGTTAGCCGATCCAGTGCAAGATCAGTTGCCCGGGAATATCCCAATGTTATAACTGTCAAATAACACCCATATGATATCTTTTCCCTTCTGTATAGACTTTGATTAGGATTTAAAGTACAAAACTAATAATTCATTCTTTTCATTTCTCCCTGGTCCTCCTTATCAACCATCTCAGCGGCATATTTCCTTTTTTTAGTCTTCTTATCTTTCAACTTTTAAATTTTAGACTTTTATGTTTATTTCATTAGATTTTTAGTACTCTATTTTTCAGATTTTGAATGTTAGTCCTCCATGTTTAAATAATATCATTGTTTTTAGTCCTTTTACATGTAATAGCATGTTTTACTTTCTAATTTATCTAAAATTTAATTTTACTCACAAAAAACAGAAGTTTTTCTTCATCTAACAAGTGTAAATTACTATTAATAATTGAAAATTCTATTTTTCATCTTGTCACAGTTGATTTAGAGTTTTGTGAATATGAGAAATAAAAAACATTAGATACAAAGTAATTAATAATTTATTTCACATAAATTATATACATTTTGTGTCGAAAATGAATAATACAAAATTAAAAAAATCACATTAATCATATTTACTAGATTTGAAATTTATGCCAAATGATATCTTTTAAACATGGTGGACTAAAATTCAAATGTCGAAAAATGGAGGACTAAGAATTTGATGAAATAACATAGAGGACTAAAATCAAAAGTTGAAACATATAGAAGTTTAAAAAACTAGTAAGGGTAAACATAGAGAACTAAAATTTTAATAAGGGTAAACACAGATGACTAAAAATCAAAAACTGAAAGTTAGAAGACTAAAAATCTAATGAAATAAACATAGAAGACAAAAAAAAAAAAAACGTTTTTTCCTAAGAAAAATTTACACATCTATCTATATATAAAAACAGAGAAGTTGGCAAAATTTACTAATTTGCCACTTTCCCTGCTAAAAATGTCACATCAATTTGATGAGGTGTAAATAATTTCTTTTAATTTTATTTTTCCAAGATTTCATTTTGATTTCTAAATTAATTTAATAATTTCACTATTAGAAAAATGGTTTTACATGACAATGAAAAAATGTCCTATCATGTTAAATAATAATATATTTAAGTTATTATGACACTTTCTAAAAATATTATATATTTTAATGTTGCAATATGTTAAATGCATTAATAAGTGTCATATTAATGCACTTTGAGTTGTCCTTAAATATAATAATATATGACACTTTAAAGTGCCTTAATATGGTTACATTATTTTTTTTTCAAACCGTAACAATTAATTTTTTTCCATAAAAATGTTAATATAAATTTTATGTCAACTAAATATAATAGAAAGTTGAATAGAATATCTAAAATTCGATTCATATGAAATTCTTGTTCTATTATTCAAGTGGAAATGTGGAATTAACAATTAAGAAACATCAGGTATAAAATGTTTAAAAAAAATTATATATTATGTGAAAAATAATGAGAACAACATTTTTGATAGGTACAATTCAAGTACCACCAACCAAAAAAAAAAGTAAAAATATTTTTATTTACTATATTAAAAAAATCCTCCCATCTTTTATTTAATTTTTTATCATGCATTTAAATAAAATTGTCAACTTTGAAAATTTTGGATTTATTTCAATTATATGATAATAACTTAAAATGAATTTCTTTTTGAAAAATAGTTATGATGATACTTTTTCAGATTTAATGAGGTATTAGAGACACAAACATGATTGTCATCATCTTGATTATCCAAAATAATTAATAAATAATTGCATTACATAAGAAGAAGTATTTAGCATCACAATAGGAAAAATATATATATATATACAACCACTAGAGACAAAAAGAAGTGAAGGACAAGGGGTATCTCGCTCAACAGGAAAATATATGATCATGACTTCACTACTTTTCTACATATTTAAAGAGGAGAAAAAGAAATGAGAAGAGGAAAAATTGATTTTTTTTTATCAAATTCAATTATTTATAAGGTAAAGTTGAAATATCAAAGATTTTATTAATATAAGCATTCAAAGCAATACAAATTTTATTTCAAAATGATATATCATTACACCATATCATTAATAATAAAAATTATTAGATTATATAACTGCACATCGCACGGGTGCACTACTAATTAATGAAAAAACTATATTTGTCTTTCATTTTAGGTCTCTTATTTCTTTATCCACCCACAGTCCAATTGTCAAGGAAAAGTTCGAGACGTAAAAACAAAATCCTAGCCTCGTCTACCCACAGTCCAATTGTTGAGGACAAGGATGTCGGGGCGTAAGACAAAATTCAATTTCACGTCCACCCACAATCCAATTGTCTCGTCCACCCATAGTCCATTGGACGAGGTCGGGACATACAAACAAAATCCAAGCCCCATCCAATTTTCGAGGACAAGGTTCGGACATAAGAAAAAATTAAATCCCTGTCTGCCCACATTCCAATTGTCTCGTCCACCCACAGTCCATTTATTAAGGACAAGATAGGGACATAAAACAAAATCCGAGCCCCATCCACCCACAGTCTAAGTGTCTGGACTCCATCCACCATGTGAAGGACAAGGTGCGGACGTAAAGACAAAACTCGAACCCAATAAACTTGTTCGGACCCCATTTTTCCACAGTCAAACTGTCAAGGACGAGGTCCAAATGTAAAGACAACTCAAACCTAGTCAAATCATCCGAACCCCATCCAAACTGTCCGTACGTAAAAACAAAACTTGAACCCCATGGATGATAGGTCTAGTCTTACTACAATTGTTTGAATATATTGGATATTGCCCTTTTTTGATTGGGTATTGTAAAGGAGTGATTGTCTTTTTTTTTTTTTTTCCTGTAATTAGTAAAAATCCTCTTTTTTCTCTTCTTTGTGTTGTATATATATTTTTTATATCTCAGTCTTTTGTTTTAATGGGCCCAATAAATATATGTATATGTATTAGGTTGTATTGGGCCTTTTAGCAAAAATTTCATTCACGTGGCCTTATAAATGGGCCGGTAATTTTAAGGATTGGATCGGGCCCAATCTCTAACCCATATCAACCACTCCCCCCATAGTGTGGCCCAAAAGACGTCTGCCTTGCAGAACTATTTTGGCCATGAAACTGCAGACCTCTCTTTTCTCAAAATAACTCCGATATAAGGAGTTCTGCACAACGAGCGGTAAGAGGTTCAAAGGAATCACGAACTGACAATTGTCTTCATCTCGTATACCCACGTGTCTTTCAGAAAACTGGGGAAGCGGAGGAATTTGAATCGTTTCGAATCCCTCATTTAAATATCTTGGAAATTCTCATTTCCCCACCTCTCTCTCTCTCTCCATTAACTCTTCCTCCTCTTCTTCATCAAACTCCCTCCTTAAGTTCCTAGCTAGAGCTCGATCATCTCCCTCCATAACTCCACAAGATAGGAAACTCTTTCACAAGAAAAAGGGAAGAATTCTCACTTACCTTTCTTCTTCGGTTTCCCACAGACGGCGCCAATTTGTAAAGGAGTGATTGTCTTTTTTTTTCCTGTAATTAGTAAAAATCCTCTTTTTTCTCTTCTTTGTGTTGTATATATATTTTTTATATCTCACTCTTTTGTTTTAATGGGCCCAATAAATATATGTATATGTGTTAGGTTGTATTAGACCTTTTAGCAAAAATTTCATTCACTTGGGCCTTATAAATGGGCCGGTAATTTTTAGGATTGGATCGGACCCAATCTCTAACCCATATCAGGTATAGCTTTGACTTTTCCCGTAGCCCGCCAATACAAATTACTAAGCCACTTCACATGACTTACTTTATACTAGCATTTTTCAATATTCAACTTTCTATTTGAGATAGTTAACACTCAACACTTTTACATTCTCACTTCAAGTGACCATCTTTAAAGAATAATTTCTCATGTCTCACCAAAAAATTGGTTCTAAACTATTTAATATGTCTCAATTATCTAATCCAGATGTAATTCACCTCTAATACCTAAAATGACTAATTCATAAAGTGGTGCAATCTACCACATATAAATCAATTTTTCAATGGTTAGTTTTGTCTCATTAAAATTTAAACATCACTCTAATTTCAATGATTATATTAATAGCCTACGAAGATGAGAACTTTGAGTATGCTTTCATTTTGAGAGCACAAGGTCTTCCACCACACCTCATTGAGAATGCTAATAGAGAGACAATTTGCATGGTATATCTTATATGTTGCTTTGCTTTGGAGATGACCATTCTCTTCTTTTCCACTATGCTAATTTTGAAGAATCTTTAGATTGAAAACTCTATTACAATTTATGAACAAGGATATTGTCAAGTCATCATTTTTTTTTCCTAAATTAGGTGGATTTCTCGGGTAGAATGTAGTAGAGGATAATACTACTATTTGGGATGAAAGAAAAAAAGCTATTAATTTCCACTATTTTAATTTGTAATAAAGTTAGGAGAAAGGTACAAGACAAGAGGATTTGAAAGGTAAGCAAGATTTTTTTATTAAGATAAGTCATTTTGGATTCTAGCGTGAACACTTTTCTTACATTAATTACTTACATTTAGATGACTTGTATGTTCAAATATTTTTACATCATGTTCTAAAAATAGTCGAATGTTTAAATGACTCGTTGAACAAGTAATAAAAAAACAGTGACATATACAAAGTGATAAAATATTAGAACAGGAGTGAATAAAAGTAGTTAAATAAGAAATTTAGAGAAAAAGAAATAGAAAAGGAAATGGGAAAAGTAGGGTGGAAATGGAGTAATATAAATTTGAATGGCAGGGAGCAAAGGGCAGACACAAGTGGAGAACCAAACAACAGCACTCACTCTCTCTCTATCTCTCTCTCTCTCACACACAAATACTCTCTCTCGTCCCTCTCTCTCTCACACAGAGAGAGAGAGAGAAGTAGTGCTATAAAGAACCTTTGATTGACCATAGACCCAAAACTCCAAACAAACCGAATATTACTTACAAATTATAAAAAAGGGAAAAAGAAAAGAAAAGCAAAATCAATGACATCACACTTTGACTCCTCCATCTTTCTCTCTCTTTCTTAACCCCATCTCCCTTTCCCCCTCTCTGTTTCTCCCTCTCTCTCTCTCTCTAACTCGTTGAGTTCAACAATGGTGAGGGACGATCTGTACATAACTGTGCCCCCTTACTTTCGCTGTCCCATCTCTCTTGACCTTATGAAGTCCCCTGTCAGCCTCTGCACCGGCGTCACCTACGATCGGGCCAGCATCCAGCGCTGGCTCGACGCCGGCAACAACACCTGCCCCGCCACCATGCAGCTCCTTCCCAACAAAGACCTCATCCCCAATTACACTCTCCAACGCCTCATCAATATCTGGTCCGACTCGCTTATCTCTCGCGCCCCCACCTCCGACTCGCCTTCTCACTCGCTCACGCGCGACGACGCGGCTCACCTCATCCACCACCTCGACATTGACCTCCGAACCCTTCACCAAAATTGTTTTCTCAATTCCTCTGTGATCGCGCAGAATTTCGCGAGATTGATTTCATTCGCCGGAGAATCGGAGGAGAACGGAAGGATTTTGGCGGCGGCCGGTGGCAACCGGATTCTGCCATTGCTTTTATCACTTCTCGAGAAAGTGAGGGACTTAAGTCTATTGGAGAAAATCGTCCTGTTTTGTAACGTATTGCTTAAGAATTCGAAGAAAATGGATTCGATGAAGTTTGAATTTAAGCCGGCGATTGTGATAGCCCTAAAACAAGGGAGATTAGGGTTGAGAATCGCAGTGGCGAAATTTTTCGATCTCATTGCAACGAATTCGATCATTGATCTACATTCTTCCTCAATTTCAGAAGACGACGAGATTTACAATG
The DNA here is from genome assembly GCA_005771605.1 of Scutellaria baicalensis. NCBI lineage: Eukaryota > Viridiplantae > Streptophyta > Magnoliopsida > Lamiales > Lamiaceae > Scutellaria > Scutellaria baicalensis. Next base: position 32,524,916 of record CM016722.1, on the reverse strand, counting down.
AGATGCTAAGATTAATAACCACCTGCGATTGGAACTCGGAAGCAGTCGAATCGTCCTTAAATTTCCTGACGCGATTGACATTACCGAAGAGGAACAGAGCGAAGCTGGTGCGCAGTGGCAGAGTGGAGGCTCTGGCGGCGGCGCTCTCGGCGGCGGAGATGAGCGCCTCATCGACGGAGAAAGTGCTCAAGCTCATTGAAATGGTGTCGGGGTGCAAAGAAGCAAGGACCGAGATCTGTGGGAGCGAAACATGCGTGAAAGCGATCGTGAAGAAGCTTCTGAAGGTATCGAACGGCGCGACGGAGCACGCGGTGGCGGTGCTGTGGAGCCTGTGCTGTTTGTTCGGCGAGAAGAGGGCGGCGGCGGCTGTGGCGGAGAGCAACGGGATGGCGAAGATACTGGTGGTGCTGCAGAGCAACTGCTCGCCGGCGGTGAGGCAGATGTGCGCCGATCTGTTGAGGGTTTTCCGATGCGGTTCAAAGAATTCTTGTGTTTCTTGGTACGATACTAAAACGACACATATTATGCCGTTTTGAGTGAATATTATTGAAGGGATATAATTTTTTCTTTTCTTTTCTTGGGTTGAGATAAATGTAAAAGCAATTTTGATGAGAAGAAAATAAATAGCAAAGGAAATTATTAAATTAAATGAGTTTGGGTGTCGATGAAAACAAGAAAAGGATAGATGGTTGAGCTCAATGATTTGATATTTACTGATTTTGATATTTATTCTTAACCAAACAAACATTCATGAATTGAAGTTTTGAAAGAATGTTTTTTTAACCATTCTATAAATCTTATAAAGATGTATTTCACATCAATCATTCTTACAATTTGTACATTATTCAAACTGTCAATGAAATCCAGCAGAGCAGACCCACTTCAAAAATAAAGAGTAGGACTTGGTTGGCCTAAGGTACGGATTTAGACCCCCAACTCGATCCGGATTATATATATATATATATATATATATATTTCTTTTTTTTCCTCTATTTTTTCCATTATCAGCGGTTCCCTTCTTCTTCTTTTTCTTCTTTCGATTTTTTTGAATGGGATGACAATAGATTTGGAGTGATGGAAATCTTCTTCTTCTTTCATATCACCAATGCTACCCTTCTTCAACACTCTAACTCCACCACTCTCTCTCATCTCTCTCTCTCTCTGGGGAACTCCATGAGAGTGGTTTGCATGAACAAGAGGCAAAACGAAAACCGAAGATGAACAATTCTCCACACCAATATGTTGTTCTACCTGAATCAGTGGAACAATCCATCAAAAGAATCTGCCTAGACAAACAACAGCCACCATTGAAAAAATATGCTAGAAAAATGCTGGCAGAAATTGGGGAACAAGTATCTGCTGAAATCCTCAACTCCATTATTTTTCTTCCTTTCTTCTCGATTTTAGGGAGGATAATTGTATGGATTTGCTCTAGGGTTTCTTTGCACAATGTTTATGTGATAATAATTCATATGAATTCCGCAATTTGCAGAAAAAAGAGAGGAATAATATGATATAAATTGCAGTTTTATTGTTTAGAAATATTAAACTCACCGTACAGTAATGTAATACCTATAGAGTAAATATGTAATACCTATAGAGTACACATGTGATACCTATAGAACAAAAATTCGAACAAATAATTCATACCTTAATTGAGTCAATTTATAATACCTATAGAGTATACATGTAATACCTATAGAGTAAACATGCGATACCTACACAAAAGTAAAAACAAATAATTCATACCTTTATTGAATGAGCACATAATACCTTAAGAGTATACATGTAATACCTATAGAACAAAAAATAGAACAAAAAATCAATATCTTAATTAAGTTTGTAATACCTATAGAGTATACATGTAATACCTATAGAGTAAACACATAATACCTATAATTAAATCTCAAGAAATATAAGTGTATACATGTAATACCTATAGAGTAAACACATAATACCTATCATTAAATCTCAAGAAATATAAATGTAATACCTATAGGGTATATGCGTAATACCTATAGGGTATACATGTAATACTCATCACTGAATCATCAACTAGATAATCAGGTGTGTGTGGGCGCACACCAGCTTAGTTAGGGGGGCGCGTGGGGGCGTGTAGGCACGCATGGAGGCGGCTCACGCGCCGGGTCGGGGGCACGGAAGTTTTTGCCTCAAATAAAATAACAACTATAATTTCGAATAAAATATTGATTGAAAATATATCTCAACTAAGATTTTGTTTTTTCAGGTAAATGTAGTTTTCTTAAATTATACACAATTTACATATCAAATTTAAAAAAATGGAAATATTAATGATAGATGTATTTTAGATGAAATTATTGGGTTGAATTATGGAAAAATGGGGCCAAGCCAAATGTGGTGAGTGACGTGGAACCAGAATTCATAAGAGCCATAAGTAAATAATACTACCTCCTGTCCCTCATAACTTTGCCCTCATAACTTTGCCTAGGTTGATCGGTATGAATTCTATGAAAAAACTGCTGACTTTGATGTGATGTGTTATTTTAATGTTTTTTAGTGACAATTTTATAATTAATGTGCGTTTTTTGAGTGTAAAAGTTGTAAAATGAAAGAAATAGAGGGCTAAGGGATTAAATTTTTTTTGCCACTTTTGGGCTGACAAAATAAGATGGGACAAACAAAAATGAAAAATAGACAAAGTTAACAGGAACGGAGGGAGTATAAAAAAATAGATGAAATAATTATGGAAAAGGTAATTTGGAAGGAGTGGAACCAAAAGGGACAAAAGGTGCTGCATTACTTGAATTTAGTGGGTCTGTTGGTCCCATTTTAGTGGGAATTTTTGTTCTACTAATTCCCTTCAAAATTTTGGAATATATTTTTTTTAAATGTTGGATTTGAAATTATGTTTGAAGGAGGTAAGTAAAGTAAAATTTAGGTTTAAAGATGAGATTTTTACTAACATAATATTGAGTTTAATTTATGGATCAATTCAATTCAACATAAACTTTAAAGAGTGAGTTTTATGAAATTCCGTCTCACGAATCATTTTATATAAAATGGGCCAACCCACAACCCACACTCATATATAATAATAGAAATGAGTTTGATTTATGAATAAATAAAATTCATCTCACATAAAACTGTCTGTGAGATAAGTTTTTGTAAATTATTTTTTTATAATTTGTACAAACGAAACATTTATTCAAGACTTTTTAATTAACCCTATAGAGAGTGGGGAGAGAGAATCTGAAGCATATTAAAGTATCTTTGACTATGTATTTTGAATGAATAATTTATACGTATAAAAGTTTACTTTTTTTTATTCGTGTAAACAAATACTTGAAAAGTGGTGATGATGTGACGTACAATTTGAATATAAAATATGAAATAGAGTAATGGTTATTTCGTTTGTAGGGGCGGTTTGATTAGATTATAATACACATACGTTCACATATACATACTGGATTTAGATGTAATAGTTGAGGACACTAATGATGCAATTTGGATTTTAATGTTATTAATAATTTTGGGGTTAGAATCAAAATTAATAGAAGTATAATCTTTTTTTTTTTTTTTTTTGGTTTTCTAATTACATTTGAAGGTTTATGATGTTTTCAAATTGCAAGTTTAGATAATTTTTTCCGATCACTTTCCATACACAAGTGAATTTGATGTCTCAATCTATACACAACGTTCTTTATGGAACAAAAATATTATCTTAAAATCGCTACATATCAAAATTTGTAGTAACCCTAGAGAATGACCTATAATTGTTCATGCAAGTTTGAAAACATGTTTCTTAACAAAAAACAAACATTAGATAAAGATTGACATAACTCTTGTTTATTGCCATTGTAAAATCCAATCAGGATCCTTTATTCTAAATCGTGTTTCATTTGGTGTTGCAATATATTCCCCGTATGCCACATGTAAAAGATGACATCACCAATGTAAATCTGTCATCTATTGAAAATAATGAATATAAGATGAAACATCAACTTGGAATAAAGGATCCAATTCAATTCATGTGAAACCATCGGGAATATATATATATATATATATATAGTATGCCCACAAAAGCCTTTACCATACTACCAATCCACATGACTTGAATATAATTAATAGATTATATTCTATCACCATAATGTATAAAATATAAAGAAAATAAGTATTGGGATATATGTTGAGAAAAGGTGTGAAAATGAGGTTAGACAGAAGATAGAAATAAAATGTTAAGTGATGGATCCGAATTTAATGGTTGATGTCGAAAAAGGAGAAGAAGTACTGAATAGTTGGCAATATTTCAAAAGGTTGGAATTAAACCACTTTTCTTTATTTGTTCCCTTTTTATTTTATCATCTAATTTGTTATTAAATTCCACACTTTGTTTGATTTTGGGTGACTCAATATGTCTATGCTTGGTGATCATTAATTATACTATTGATCATTTATATAATGTATGTGGAAACAAATTGTTGGTTGTCTTTTAGTGGCTAATGCTCCATTTTATATGAGCCATGCACTTTTGTTGGCTCAAAAGTTACAACCTTTAGAATTATATATATAATGAAATTTCAAATAATGGGACTCCCAATTTAGCTTTTCAAAGAGCTATAATTAAAGCATTTAATTCGTAGAATAAATACTTTCTTCTTATCAAAATATATTTTGTTTTTTATGTTCTTCTTTTTAATTAATAGAAGAAATATACGTTTCCATTCCCATCTATCATACTTTCAGTTTCAACCTTCTTTATTACTTCAATGTTTAATTTTGTGTTGTTTTATAATTCAAACATTAATCGTTTTTTTGTGACAGTACTTTAATAATTTGCTGAAGTTCTTAATTTTTTACACTTTAATATGTGTTATCGTGTTTCTATAGACTTAATTAGTTCGTACTACATTTTTTTTGGGGAAATTTAATGTGTACAATTTAATGATGATGATAATTGATTGTAATAGAACTTACCCTCCTTATTTATTCATTTCTTGAATTGTTGCAGACAAGAACTGAAGATTGCCTCAGAGGCATTGACCAAATGATATATGTACGTTTGCTACACAATTTTTCTTTTTTCAACCTTAGACCGTCTGCAAGAATTGGAGGCAAATTAATTTCTCGTTATCTCCCATCCTTTAAACTCAAATCGAAATATTCTCTTAGAATATTCTTAATCTTTATTTTTTAATTTTCAGTTTTATCAAATATTTGTTTATTTAAGTTTTAAAAAATTAACTTAATTGATTTCAACTATAAATTGGAGTTTAATACATTGAAGTTTAATTACATTTCATTTATATTTTTGTTTTAGTATATATAGTGTGATATGTTTTGTTAGTTTAAACTTAACATGTTGTAAAGTTTTTGTGTTTCATATAAATCGCATTGTAATTTTCATTAATTATTGTATGATATCTTATTATATTTCCATTAGTTATGATTCACATTTGTATTAATAGATATTATAATACATCAAAATTATATATTTTCAATTTTCGTAAATTCAAATAATAATGCACATAATATTTAAAATATATTAGTAACTTATAAAATGTAATTGAGAAATTAAATGAAATTAAATCAGAAGAAAACAAAAAGAATAAACCAATTAAAATTAAATCAAAAGGAAAAAAAATAGAATTTGCCACCATAAATAGTAATAAGTGTAAATTTGCCACACATTGGAGAAGGTTTGGGGGCAAATTTTGCCATTTGAGTTCAATTTTGCTGTTCATTGGAGAACAAAAGTTGTAATAGATGAAGATATGAAGATGAGCTAGTCTCCTGTGCAACAGATGCACATACAATTCTGGTCGTGTCCCGGTCGACCTGGATCCGCACAATTTTTTTTAAAAAAATTTTATTTTTTCGCTTTAGACTGTTATCTTTATGTTATATGAGTGTGACCTTTATGTAAAAATGTAATGACCTTTATACACTCTAACTTAGAAAAAAAGCGAAGAATTTTAGTAAAATTTGTACATATTTACCTTTATGTAATATTAGCTGCACCTACTTCTATCCTAAAAATGTGCTAAATTTTGAAAACTTCCATTTTTTTCAAAGTTGGATCATAAAGGTCATAATATTTGTACATAAAGGTCACAAGAATTGTACATAAAAGTCACAATAATACAACATAAAAGTCTCAATTTGAAGCTATAAAACCTGAAAATATTCATTTTTTCATAAGTTACTGAGCATAAATGTCATAACATTTATATATAAAAGTCATACTTATATAACATAAATGTCACATCCGTACAACATAAAGGTAACAACCTGAAGCGAAAAAAAAAAGGGAAAACCCAAGTGCGCGGATCCGGGTCGGGTCGCCCCAATTGCACTAATCCAAATCCGTGCACCTGATGCACATGAGCATTTGCGTATAAAGATTCCGAAGATACGGTTCCATATGATGCATTTATATATTCCCTATAAAATGAATAAAAATACCCTTTTATAAAATTTAGCGTTATACAAAATAATAGTTTATTTTAAGCGTTATATGAAATACTTTTTTAGTTGATATATAGGTGTTAGACCATCTCCAACCATTTTACTCAAATCCAAACTCAAATCTTGATTTTGCCACCAAATTTGCCACTATCTCCAACCCTTTAAACTCAAATTGGAATATTCTCTTACAATATTCTTAATTTTTATTTTTCAAATTTTATTTAATATCAAATATTTATTTATTTTAGTTCATAAAAATATTAACTTAATTGGTTTCAATTATAAAAAAATATCTATGAACTATAAATCTTATTAAAAATACCAAAATTATATTATAAAATTCATCACAAATACATATTAATATACTAAAGAAAATAATCTAGTCATACAACAAAATGTAAATAAATAACATAATGACACAAATTATAACTAACATTTCGAATTAGACCATTTTTGGTCACACGTAGAAGTCAAATACAATTCTACTTTGCCTAACAATATCAGTGAAGCTAAAAAGGAGAAGAACCATCTCGTGTTATGAAATCCCTGGAAGAAGGAAATAAAATGTTTCAAGATTTAATGGCTGAATCAATCGCATGTCAAGAACGAATTTTAGATTTCTATTAATTATAATTCATGTTTATATTTATTAAATTATATAATCTACAATATAATGCAATACTTATAGATATATAAATTATATAATATTTCAAATATCAAATATTAAGTATATAAAATCAATACATAAAATATAATAACTCAAAATGTGGAATTAAATAAATAAAATAAATGAAAAAGAAAAACAGAAATAATTGTAAATGAATAAAATAAATGAAAAAGGAAAGAAAAAATTTGAGTTTGTGAATAGTAAATGGCAAATTTGCCACTTACTATTCATAAACTCAAATTTGAGTTCAATTTTGAGACCCCATTGGAGCTCCCATTTCCATAAAATTGAGTTTGAGTGTGGGGTTGAGTAACCCTTTGGAGATGCTCTTATATGACATAATAAACCACATGATATGGTAATAATTTTATTTTAACAGTTACACAACATATATATAAAATGTTACACGACATTATATATAATTATTTTTAGATATTACACGATATGATAAATGATTTTAGTTGTCACACATTATTATTGTAGATCATGTGAACCTAATGGTGTGTGGTGTCTTTTATTTTAGCGGTAGAAAAATTAATGAGCATAAAACGAATGATGCAGTGAGAGAAAAAAAAAAAAAAGAAGAAGAAAGAGCACAAATAATAGCACACTATATATCTAGCTTTAGAATAGAAAAGCAGAGTGTAATGGGGTTTGGCATCCTGTCAAAAAGGTGGAGACATATAACGTGACTATTTGGTCATAATTAGGTAGATAATGTTTCAATATTTTAGAGTTGATTAAAAAAAACACCAATTTAGGATGCAATAATTGCAACATAAATTTTTTGCTCTAACATAAACAATGTTAAATTTCATACTTGTTTCAATTTGGAATATATTTGAACTTTTCAGGCAACAATCGCTGACGTGGAGTCCAAATTGTATAAGTTAATGGTCAACGTGTAATTTTAAATATAGTCATCATCCACGTGTAGATTTATATATTAATAATTAACTTATACAATTTTGACTTTATTTCAGTAATTGGAGTTCGAAAAATCCAAACAGGCCTCATATGAAAGAAGTGTTAGATTAAATGTTTTTTTTTTTTACAATCAAAAGTTCATGTTGTAATTGAAACTAAATCACGATTTTGTGATTTTTTTATGCAATTTGAACCTCAATTTTATCCTAATGAACTACTTTATACCAAATTACCAATGATGCAAAAAAAAAAACCCAACAAACTGTAGTCTATTACGTTTAAAATGTTAAATCTATATTATCCATGGATTGAGATGAACTCTCGTTTAAAACGGTTGGTTGTGATTCGTTAAAGTAAACAAACAGACTCAATTTAATGTTATTCGACTCCTTAATTTGTGAGCAAGTTTTTTTAGATCATGAATAAAATATTGTACTGGTAAGACGTTTCGATATATGGTTTTTCACCCTTTTAATTATGATTAATGTATAGATATTGAATTATAGTTTATTTAATAGTTAAATTTATGAAATATAGATCACATATTATATATTTTAGGATAACAAAACTAATTTTATTAGTGAGTAGTATAATTATAGTTTATAATTTGTAAAAAATGAAGCTCGTCCTAGTTTGTTGATAGAGATTAATGCTCGAACTGTGGCTGTATGGGAGTGGACATACAATCAACATGCATTCATTTAATGTTTGGTTCCCAACAATCTCTAAATTAACTAATTACAAATTTACAATACACAAATGTCATTAAATAATTAATTAGGTGTGCAAATTTCAGTCATAACTCCACTACTTCTACTCTATAAATAGGGTGAAATAAATGTAAGGAGACACATTGAGAGAGAGAGAGAGAGAAAGAGAGAGAATTCACCAAACCTATAGTTGGGATTATATTAATTTATCCTCGGACATAATTTAGAAACGTAAGATTAACTTATAATATGAAACATATATTAGTCCGGAAAAATGAAAAAAAAAAGCTAAAAATTAATAAATAAAATGGTTACATATCTTTTTTTTTTTTTTTTAATCTCAATTGTTAATTAGTAGTATTTTCATTTAATAAGGATTCCACGTTATTTGAGAACTAAGTAAAATAAATTAGACATCACAAATCAATTAATGAAATAAAATGTATTGATTAAGAAAACTTAAAAATTGAATATCACAAAAAAAGATATGTAGATATTGTGTTTTAATAATTTCTATGATTTTTAAAAAATTAAAGTTGGGCATACATTATTGCAAAATGACAAATAAATCACATGTCAATTGTCGTGTGAGACACACTTACGGGTTTTACACCATCAATCCTACTACCCTACCCATCATGTACACATAAATATGAGTTCATTTCTGACGTGTCAAAAATTCAACATGTCTATTAGTTTCAATTTTCATACAATTAGAGGATGAGATCATTACATCAGTGAATAAAGATAAAAGCTATTTTAATCAAACCATTGACATTGACTTAACAAATCTAAAAAGAAAAAAAAAAAAAGATTTTCGAATGGATTCAAAACATAAAAATGAATTGATTAGATGAAAGTACAAGAATTTATCAGATAATATAAAAGGCTAGAAAATTGTCAAAATTAATAGAGCATTCCTTATACCATCTAACTTTTATTTTTCAATGACAAAAACCTCTTGTATTAAAGAAAACAACATTTGAGATAAAGTTAAAAAATTACGGAATAAAAATAAATAGAGCACATTTTAACATTTTCCCTATAGAAATTTTGTTTAAAAATGAAACCACATTTTTAGGTTAAAAAAAAAACACACTTAAGTATCAAATTTTTTAATCAATGTGGTTTTTAATACTTTTCTACTAAATCCATATGACATATTGACACACGCGACTTGATAGGATGCATAAGATCGCTCTATAAATCATATATTTGTCTTAATAGGATAGTTTCAACTTTTCTTCAACGAACATGTTAATTATATTATCGAATGCCTTAAAGATCAAGTTTTATTCCATCTCATATCAATGCAAGATGCGATTGTGATGACTAAAGTTTGCAACTGCAAACTTGGATCACACAAGGTTTCTAATCTTTATTCTCTCATTCCATTTCCTTTAACTCATTTAAATAAATAATTAGGACTAATTATATCCTAAACTATGGATATCTTTCGCACCCAGATCCACTGCAATTCAAACTCAGAATGTTTACAACAAATCATTGACAGGATTGCGGCTTCAAACATTTTCCACCACTCAATTGAAGCAAGAAAACATGAATTAAGCATCAAGGTTATATTTATGCTAAATCATACTAATAGAAAATATTCAAGAACAATAAGTAGCACCTAATTAGGGGTCATTTTGGTTCTCCCTACTGCAAATAACTATTAAACAATGATTCAACATTTTTTAACATTTCTAACTGTTGAATAATGACATGTTACTCTTCTTCACTTCGTTTGAGTTTGTATATGCAATCAAAGAGATTTTGTATTTTTTTTTTTTAAATTCTTCATCCTTCTCAATGTCCATGCCCCTTTACTTTGAATCCAATGAGATCATTTTTCTTTAAAAGGTCTAGTACAATGGGCCTAAACACAATTAGGTTTTCCTTTCTCTACCTTTTCTCACCATTAGCTGTGGTGCACCACCATTCCTCCGCCTAGGCACGCTCACGCTATCATGTCGCACAATGCCTGAAGGCAGGCCGAGTCGGACCTTTTGACGACTATGCATAATCTATTCGCATGCTATTCAGAACACACAGATTTAAATAAATGATAGATATTACACATGGTAGATAGCACTCTATAGGACCAAGAGCACTATAAACTGATCATGAGTGCCTTTCCCTTCTAATTAGCAGTAACAAAGTTGAGATACTTCAGCCCAGAGTCAGTTAATATAGAACACATAGTAAGCTGGGAGGGACATAATATGCACTAGTTGAGAGAGTTCCTCCAATTCATCTCTTGCTTTGGCAATGAAACTGAAAGGCAGCAACTCCTATTCAATACAAATCCATCTCGATCACCCGTCACTGAAATCCCTTAACAGCCTTTCAACTTTTAACATCTACATCACCATTTTCTTGATAAGAACGTATTCTATAGTTCATATTGGTCATGTTACATCCATAACTACAAGTTTAGAATCACGTTGCTGGTTCTGTTGGCATGAAAAATAAGCTGAAGGAATCAATAACAAGCAGGTGAAGCATTTGTAATCAGCATGAAACAAGTAAATATTGATTGATTTTCTGAATGTAGATAGCTCATTAAACTTTTAAAGCCTATTCTTTGTTTCCTCACTCTGAGCTATCTCTGTGATTAAATCACATTGATTCAATTAATAGATGTACGTCGTGTCATGTGCATACAATGATGACATTTTTTATCAAAGCAACTTATATGAGAATACATACCTTGAATCCACGAAGCTACAATCATTTTGCAACCTGATTTCCAACACTTTTATCACTACTCTTGGTTGAAACAGATGATGTACCCTGCTCAATGCACTGGTTACAGAATAATAATCAGTGGCCTAATCTAGCATATTTCTAGATGTTTGCTCATCCAACTAAGAAAGAAAGCAGACAAAAAGAATGTTTTTTGACCAAGTGAACTCTTGAAGATGAATTTTTACCACCCTTTCCTACCACCTCGAACCAAGTGATGATAGGCAACAAAATTCAGCAAAGTACTAATCTTTCATCTATTCTTGCTTTTCAAACTTCACAAATGGGCTTTGGTAATGATGACGATGATGATCATGTAGGATAAAACAACTTGACAAATCATTGGTTGATATTTTTCTAATCAGTAGTCACACTCTTTAAGCAACAGACGCTGAGTTATTCCAAATCACCTCTACATTTGTCTTGCCTAATGGAAAGTTTAAAGGCCAAACCAAACAAGGACACCAAACACATTTAAATTTATCTAAAGCAAGGTCATATAAAACACAAAATGAGAAAGTGTAACAATGATCTGAAAAGGCAGCTAGGTGTGGATTCCACAAATACAGAAAAAGATCAATTACCTGAAGAAGATAACTATGCAGCCAATCCAAGGTTTGAGGGAAAGCTGTAGCTGATATGTTGACAACCGAATAACCCTGCTCAATGTGAGAAACTCCACAAGCATCAGATATGCAATACATCTGCTATACGGTGCAATTAATACATGAGATCAGCTTCCTCCGCCCCACCCCACCCACAAAGGTACAAAAAAAAAAAAAAACAGAAAGAAATGCATTTTGTGTTCATGCAATTTATAGTACAGGAGCAGAAGTTCTTGTCCATAAAACTAAGATTAGCCAAGCGAGAACGGCAAAACCTGTGAACTTGCATTCACCATCTACTTAGAACTTGCACTCTCATTCAAATTTAAATTCCTGTTTAGCATGTCATACCTCATGTGAAGATTTCAAAAATGGTCATACCTGTGACTTAAATGAACAGAGGTAGTCCTGGATTGTTTTCAAGTTGCCAATTAACTTATCCTTGTCCTGGGAAATGTGGACAAAGCTTGTCAAAGATTTATTCGAGGCATACACTACAGGAGAAGGAAATTATTTAAAGAGTCATCTGATGAATAAGTAATTATGTATCACAAAATCATTCTTTCCTGTGTAGAATCTATTGAGCACCATCACAAGCTTATAATACACGGACAGAACTGAAAATGGAAGATATAATAGAAACTAAGAACGCAATAAAAAACAGAAAGATGTAGGCTATGTGTGATATTTTTCCTTGATCTAAATACCAATCAATAGATATAAGTCTTGGATAGAGAAAATAGAGAGGAAAAATATACTCCTGTATGTTTCTTGAGTTTTATGGTCCCTTGTTTTGAAAAACACTTCTACATCCACCATTTCTGCAGAAACTGTTTTTGTTTTTGGTCCTCCATCTTGCAGCAATCGATAAGTTTTACCAACTAATGCTGAACTGATTTTAGCCCAAATAACTTGAGGTGGAAAAGTATATTCTAGCATAGTAATTACCTAATGTGACAAAATTAATTGATGTTGGTTTGGCACCTTAAGTAATTAGCAATTATAGCAGGTTGGAAACCAAAAAAGCAAACAAAATTTGCTAATGTAACAGGTGTAAAAGAGTTTTTTGAAGCTTGAAGATCAAAAGGCAGTTTTTGAAACCAGAGCAAGTGTAAAGTGTTTTCCAAAACACTTTACAGCAGGTGTAAAAGAGTTTTTTGAAGCTTGAAGATCAAAAGGCAGTTTTTGAAACCATAGCAAGTGTAAAGTGTTTTCCAAAACTTGGAGACCCTCAATAGGCCAACATAGAGGAACCAAATAAATATTTGCTTGAGACAATATAGAGCACACTAACTGATGCAGGTGGTTCATAACTGAATATTTTTTCCTTATGAAGTTTGTGAATGATCAATATTGGTTCTTAGTATAACCTGTATCGGGTATTTTTCAGTGCTACGATTAGATAACCACTCCTCCAGCAAAGCCTACAAGAAATAAACAAGCTTGTTTAAGACAGATTCTCACAAAGAACAATTCAGTGTCGACATGATAGTCTAGAAATAATTGACCCATCAAGATAACAAATTTAGTTTGTTTTGAACAATGCCTGACGATTCTTTCAAACAAATTCCATACCTCACAAGTCAAGATAGCTTATTCCATTGAAACAGAAATGTTCAAACAACTAAATCCACATGATGTTTCCTCTACACTTGCCCTTCATTAATTCATTTTGCCTCCTTTATTAATAACAGTTTCTTTTACATGGTTTGCCCATTAGGCCATTACTACATTCTAGCATATGCATACACAGGGTTCTGCATGCTGTTTCCTCAAATATTCAGGTCATTATAAAAGAGTTGGGTTTCAAGCTAAACTAGACCTTACATAAAACCATAAATAGAAAAGGCAAATTTTGGCACACCTTATGATCAAATTCAGCCATCTTTAATATTATCGGAATAATAATGGGTTCAGGACCAGGCTTGTCTTTATTGACTGCAGGGGTCTTTATAGTGTCTGCATCTTTCACCACTTCACCTGTGGAGACAGTTAGAAGTCAGTAGTTAGTCAAGCTGAAACTGGTAACCGTTGCAGAAACAGAAAACTAAAAGAGGAACAAAGAGAATCCTTTTAAAAGGAAGTAAGAAGGTCAAATCATAAATTTTGAAAATGAAGATGACAAGAAAGAATGATAGTTTTCACCTTTACAGTCAAGGGCGCTACTACCTATGTCCACACATTTTAGAACACCCGAAACCATGTCTACACCAGATGTTGTTTCCTCTGACCCAGCAATCTGATTGCCAGAACTGTCATTCTCTTGATTAGCAGATGGAGCCGTTGAATTACTCTCACATGAGTTTTCATTTTTACTTTTCCCTGAGGACTTATCTTCATCATTTGCTGCGACGGTGCTTGATTTTTTTTCCTCATCCATTAAATATATACTAGGATCCAGATGTATGCCCTGTGAAAGTTACAAAAAAAGTAAAATATACATACATAATAACCATGCAGGAATCAATTATAAGCTGAACTCCAGAATAATAGACAAAAAGGAGGGGAGGGTGGGGATGGGGGCAAACAGCTTTCAGGACAGTATTTTTTTCCCATACAGATGGATCTTGTTGCTACCTTGCTGCCGTTTTCATATCAAAGAAAAATTCAAGCATGGAATTAGAGACCTGAAGTGTTGGACATTTACTGGTTTGACAAATGATACTAGAAAATTTAAAACCCATTCCGAAGTTAGGCTATGGGAGTGGCCATTTTCTTATTGCAGGCATAAGCATAACAGGAAAGATGCACAAGACATTGAACAGAGATGTGTCCCCCGGAAAATTAGATTAACCAAGCTGCTTTACATTCAAGAAAACTGATACTTCACAGATCCAGTCTAAGTTAAAAAATGAGCCATAATTTGTTATATCTGTCAATAACATCCGCCAATTTTAGGCATAATATATCTTAATATACATTCCAGTTCATTAGTCTATATATTAAATAAATATATATGTTTGATGTTTTGTTTTTCCACTAACAAAAGCTAGTACATTTATTGACCTCTATGTGCAATGCATAATTGAAAAAACATGTTTCATTCAGAAACTGAGAAAACAAAGATCATGGGGAAAGGAAGTCATAGTTCCCTGGCTTTCCCTTATACAAAAGACTCTTCAATAGACTCTAACTATACAAATAGACTCTTCAATGTATGATCTGTTAAGTAATACATCTTGCGCTTTTAGTTACATTTTTTTGAACAGTCTCACATAATTATTGATAAATTGTAAATGACCTGGTACTCAATACAGAGAAACGCAAAGTAAAAAAGAAAACATAACATAGCAAGTACATCAAAGATTCGCAATGCAATCTAGTGAGAAGACATTTACCTCAATAATAATTGGCTTCCCGTCCTTCATTGCTTTCTTCAGATCACCGGCCAAACCTATTTGGACAAAATATATAAAACTCAATGTAGTACTTGAAATGCTGCATGGGAAAATAATAGAGCTATTATAATACCTTTGCGGACGATTCGACATTCTCGGCAAAATTCAGTTATTAACTCCTCAGAGGAGCTGAACTCTCGTGCCCATACAGGGGAAGATGTTAATGGTGCACTAAAATGAAACCATAGACACATCAATAAATCTAGCATTATGCAGCATAGAAAAAAGAAGCAATCTGTCATTACAATAAGAAAGCTTTATCAATGTACCCAATCAAAACAACAAACAATGCATGAATCTCACAACACCATATAAGATGTAATGAGATAGATTTTATCATCTACTAATGAACAAATGCGAGTCTTGGGCATTAAACCTGAGAGTCAAGAAAATTATTTCAAGCCTTTTTATAATCTAAAATCGAATAAGTTGGATACTAACTCATTAAGACTGTCAAATGGTGATCTAAAAACAAGTTTCCAAAGTTTTCAAAGAAATTAAAAGGGTTAAAGAGTTGCATACTCCGTCGCCGTGCGCAATAACTCATACACCATATCTGTCTGTAACATTAAGACAACGTAAAGGAATTAAAGATCAGTAGAAGAGTAAAAATAATACCAATTCACCTCTAAACAATGTTTTAGAATAATAGAAGAGGGTTACCTGCAAGACATTAGGCAAATTTAGCCTCTGTGCAAGTTGAGTAGCAATAGTAGACTTTCCGACACATGCAGTACCACAGACAAGAATAACCAATGGTACTCTTTGATGGTGAAATCTAGAGATACAAAGAATAAAGATTAAAGAGTATAAAGCAAAGTTTTTTTTAACATTGCAATTCTGCTCCCCATCTATGTAACAAAAGGAACTAGGGCTATGTTTGGTTTCATTTTCAACAACTAAACTCAGCCAGGAACCTATATCAAAACCCTCAGGTTCTCCAAGTCCACTCATATTACATTTACTCATAATCATAATATTTCTCGAAATGCACCCAAAGTAAGACATGGTGTAAATTTTTTAAAATGACAGACACTTCTAAAATTATCAGATTGAGCAGTTACTCATGATATCAACATTTAAAAAAAGAAAAGAAAAAGAAACCAACTGACCTCGTCATCATTCTGTATCTATTTATATACTCTTCTCCATAACCTCGCCTCTCCATAAGCTACACGGTAAAAGAAAAGTTTATGCAACCACTCAGTCAACCACTTAAAGCTTCTCATTCACAAAATAATATGTGATGACATCTTTTTGTCAAAATGTTTCAGGTTTGGATACAGTAACTAGCAAAAATGCTAGATATTAGAGATGGTAAATGCACACACCTTAAATAAGTTAGCTTCAAGATCCGTTTGGGAGCTGAAAATTAAGTTGACCATTATTTTAAAGAAAATAAAACTTACAAACAAGATAATCAAATAGGTAAATAATATATGCCAAAATCAAACATACACATCCAGAAGGCTATTATCTATGAGTAACTTTTTAAGTTCAAGAGCAATCTTAATAGCCACGTGATTTGGAATCTGCAATTAAGAACCAAGAGAATATCATATTCAAAGAAAGCAACACTTAATCAAAAAAGAAAAAGAAAGAAAGAAAACGAAAATGCAAGTAGCAAAAAAAGAAAAAAAAAAGAACACATTGATGAAATAGGGGTAAGCGTTTACCTTGGTGACAGTCAACATTCTGCTAAGCAAAAATCGAGAGAGCACATAATAGTGATCGGCATTATCACCCAACCATACCTTCACCTGAAAAATGGAAAGGAAAAAAAAAAATTGAAATCAATACAAAAATTGAGTAGGAGCTTTGATTTTGATTACTGACTAAAAGGAGCAGATGAACATTGTTTGAACCTTAACAAAATCATATTTGGAAGAAGCATTTCGAGTGGAGAATGGAAGACCAGATGACTGTGCGATCTTATTCCGATGATCAAAATCTTCTTCGCCCTTGATAGGATTATCGATTGCCACACCTTTCTCTTTCTTCATTTCTCTAATCTGTTTCTCCTGCTTGATATTCCTCAGTTCTCTGTTTCTGGAGTTCAAGCAAGTGCGTCACATCAGTGTGTACACTTAAGCAGTCTTCTTCATCATTTCTCTCCAATTTTACTAAAAGTAAAGGAATAAAGTGGCGATTCGAGAAGAATTAGAGTAAAGAGGTTCGATCAGAGAATCCTGTTATTTAAATTCAAAATTTTCATCATATTTTGCACATGGTTTTCAGCAATTAAATAAAACTCATACACACGCAACGATGAAGGTCGACCGACAAATGCGGCGATCGGCGGCGGCGGCGCGCGGCGGAGTTGCGTTCGCCTGTTGAAACGGAAAGTAGTTGCGGTGGTGGCAGAATTTGGAAGAATGAAGAAGAAAACGAAAAAATAAATAAACAAAAGAAAAAGGAGAGAAAGGAAGGGGTTTATTTGAGATCCCCAATTTTATTAACTTTTTGGGATAATGCAGTTTGACCCCCATTTATGTTTCTTAAACTTTCAGAAATTATAATATAGCCCCCCATAATCTCTCTTTTTAGCTTTCTACAACAAGAAGCATACATACATGCGGGACATTTGTAATAGGGTTAGCTACATGAAATACCCATTTGAAGATAAAAAGAATTCATTTTACCCAGTGATATAACAAAATATCATCTTTTACCCAATTTTATAACTTAATATCACCAAATACCCATTTTGAATAAATTAGACTGCTAGACTTTTGGCATTTAATGCAAATAATAACTGTACACCCACCCCACCACCCACCCCACCCCACCCGCCCCAAACCGTCACGTGTAAATAAAAAAAAAACTGGAATTAAATTTTAAAAAACGGGCTTCTCTTTTACCCCTTCTTTTTCACCCCTCTTTCTTCCTCTTCTCTTTTTTTGCAGTAACAAATAAAAAAATTACAGATTTACCAAAACTCTCTCGTCTCTCTTCGTGAAAGGAACACTTCATTCGTGAAAGGAAGAGTTGCTTTCGTGAAAGGAATACTTGCTTCTCACCGATTCGTTCAACACTTGCTTCAACAGACTTCCTCTAATGGCCGAACCAGTTAGTATTTAATTTTTTTGAGTTCATGTTTTACTTTTGTTTATGTTGTAGTTCATGATTTATTTGTATGTTGAAATATATTTTGGATTAGGAATTTAGGTTTCATTTTGTGAATTTAGGAAATTTAGAGAAGCTTTCATGAAACCCTGAAAAATATAGGGTATCACGAAAGGTTTGTGCGTTGCACGAAAGGTTGAAGCTTTCGGGAAGCCCTAAAGATATAGGGTTTCCCGAAACCTATTTTTTTAGGGTTACACGAAAGGTTGAAGCTTTCGGGAAGCCCTCAAAATATAGGGTTTCCCGAAAGCTTCAGAAAGGTTTCGTGAAACCTTATTTTTATAGGGTTGTACGAAAGGTTGAAGCTTTCGGGAAGCCCTCAAAATATAGGGTTTCCCGAAACCTCAGAAGGTTTCGGGAAACCCTATATTTTGAGGGCTTCCCGAAACCTTCAGAAAGGTTTCGGGAAACTCTATATTTTGAGGGCTTCCCGAAAGCTTCAACCTTTCATGCAACCCTATACTAATTTATGTAAATTATTTAAAAAATTATGTAAAAAATTTAAAAAATTAGGAATTGGTAAATTATTGATATATAATATTTTAGACTTAGTTTTTAAACAACTCTAAATATTAACCAATCAACAATTAACTAACCAATCCCTAATTTTTTAAATTTTTAACTGCAATAATATTAGGGATTCATTAATTAATTAGGGATTGGTTAATATTTAAATTTAGTTTTTAAACTTAGTTTAAACTCTTTTTTTTAATTTATGTAAATTCGTTTATATTTAGATTTGTATTTATTTAATATTTCGATGTTTCGGTGTTTGTACATGTGTAGTTCGATTGGGAGTGGGTTCGTCCGTCTTTTTAGGGGACTATCACGTACATTAATGGATATGTACGTCTGAGCATCCTCGATGATATAAGGACACAATTACGAGGGATAGGCCGGCGGTGCGAGCGTACTTTCTTGAATAGTTCCTTTGGACATTTTCTTCTTTGGAAGACCAACAAGGAGTCATGCAAGTCATTTCTACACGTCCTCATGTCTCATGAGATTAGTAATGAGCAGGCCATCCCTAAAGATGAGAGATGGTTTGTTATAGGGCGAGACCGACACATTTGTCATTTTGGGAAGATGGAGTTTGCCCTTGTCACCGGTCTAAAGTTCGGTGACTCAACTTTCGACCCAACATCAGGGGATCACACGCCAGTAGAGGGGGCGGTGTATTATAGAGTCCACGCTGATTCTGCTCGGGTCACGGTTTCTCAGCTGCTTGATCGATTCAGAAGCGGCGAGTTTAGTGACAGCGCGCAGGACTCTATCAAGATTGCCAAGATCTTGATTTTATACTTGATGTTGCTCAGGTTAGACCCTTTGAAGACCTTTCCTGATAAGTGGGTTTGGGACCTGGTCGAGCATGACGATCTTTAGGAGAGCT
This sequence comes from Scutellaria baicalensis, assembly GCA_005771605.1. Taxonomy (NCBI): domain Eukaryota; kingdom Viridiplantae; phylum Streptophyta; class Magnoliopsida; order Lamiales; family Lamiaceae; genus Scutellaria; species Scutellaria baicalensis. The sequence continues at coordinate 32,504,898 of CM016722.1, read as the reverse complement.
TTCCGTGGGGGAAGATGAGTTTTCTCACCCTCCTACACTATATTGATAGAGTACCGAAGACTCTATCAGTTCAGGCATCCGTGCCAAAGATCCACTTCTATGGGTTCTCAACAGCCCTGATAGTACATATCTTCTATTTGTACGACGAATTATTTGAATATCGGCTGAATTTGTAACGTTGTTTACTAACTAAAATATCTATCTATTTGTCTGTTGTAGTTATGGGCATTCGAGGCGATACCCTCGACGTACAGATACGCAGGTCGCACATTGGACACGACAGTATATATGCCTAGGTGTTTGAAGTGGGGACTGAAGAGGTCAGAGGTCGATGTTGCATACATTCTGGACGACGAGGTAGTTTACATAAATGTGCAATGAATAGATTTTTTATTTTAAATTATTATTACTACTCATATATGTTTGTGTTTTAAATAAACTCACTAGGGCATCAAGTGTTTTGAGCGGCTGGAGCCCATCTCAGAAGAAAGGGCGCAACCGTACTGGAGTGGCATTGATGACGACATATTTTCGGGAGTCCAGGTCATCCAGCAAAAGAAAGGCCATCGTCCTACACGGGCCGCTTCATCTACGGCACACAATGATGATGTAGGTCCATCGAGGTGACGTGCGGTTCGAACAGGCCGAGCTCCAACGGTCGGTGTTCGGGCAGGCCGTTCGAGGATGGGCACTCACACTGATGTGCAGTATGAGCGCCCAATTGTGGATGATGAGGACGATGAGGTGCCCATTCCAGCCTCTCCTGTTGCTCAGAGGTTCCCAGATTCACACTATGAGTCCCAGGGAGCACCCCATGCACAGAGTTCTGGGGTGGATGAGGATCTGTTCACCCGGTTAACAGGATGGATGCAGGAGGAAAACGATCGACGTGATCGAGCTCTTCGCGAGTATGTCACTTCTGAGACCCAGCGTCTACAGTCATAAATTCCGGGTACGATCCAGGATCAGCTGAAGACGTGGTGGGAGTCGATGGGGCATTGGACTGGACAGCAGTGGGGGGCACCTGATGCAGCTGCTTACCAGACACCAGTCCACAGTGATAGAGCTGTTCCACCTGGTTCGACGGAACCTTCAGCCGTTCCGATTGACCTTCAGTCGGTTTCAGGGGTGAGCAGACCTTCATGCGTACCTCCTATCATCCCAGAGACGGGCCCTGTTGGACCTGCAGCTCGACGGAGAGAGCCGTATAGGGCTGTTTGCAGCCCGTTTTTGGCGATCGAGCTGACTAGAAGAACGGAACTCAAGTTCTCAGACTTGATCGCATTTTCCGAAGGTGAAGACGATAAGGTCACAGGGTAAGCATTCCATGTTGTTTTGTAATACGGGAATTTTTGTAGTCATAGTATGTTTAATTATTATTGTTTAATACTTAATATTCTCTTTTTGGATATTGAAAGCCGCAACGTCGGTGTCGGTATGCCAGTCGGGCCATCTTTCTTCCGGGACATCCTTGATGCGTCCACTGATATGAGTTTCCAGGTAATACTTAGTTCTTAAAGTTATGTATATATTTATAAATTATGTGGATTAATCGTCATATATTATATAGGTCCTTGACGCGTACCTTGGCATACTTCAGAGCCGCCCAGAGGCTGCCAACTTTCATCCCCGATGCCCGCTTGCCGGGCAGGTGCAGATGGTGGATTCTCACTTCTTCGTAAGTTCATATGAAAATTTGATTGACTTGGATGTGGACAATTACTGTTATTGTATCTGATAAATAATTGTCGTACAATGTAGGAAATTTGTAAGGAAATTTGGGTGAGAAAGCATGCTGACGAGGATGACGAGACGAAATATAGGGCGCCCATGCGGGAGCAGTTTTCGTCCGAGGATTTGGAGCTACTTGCACCCTATGTGCGAGGGGAGAAACCGAAATGGAACTTTATGCAGCCATGGACGAATGTCATACATGGTGTAAGTATTTAATATGAATGATTTGTTTTGTATAAGCTGGACATCCGTTTAGATTATGGTTGAAATAACAGGTATGGGTGATACTGAACTTGGATGGCCATTGGGTTGCATGTGAGATAGATCTCCAGCAGCCGCGGATCGTTCTCATTGACCCCCTGAGGCATAGGTACTCCCTGGAGATTTTAGAGTCGCGGTACAAGCAGACCCTGCCACTTCGTCGCATTCTGCCATGGTTGTTGGAGCATTGTGGATTTTATGAGACGGCATGGGCGATGGGTCGCAAGATTCCTCCAGGTACAGATGAGTACGACTTTTCATTATTCGAGGAGAACTTGTGCTACCAGCAAGATGATAGTCACTCATGTAGGGTGTGGGCGTTGATGTCTGTCGATAGTGGGATGATATGGGAGTGGCCAAGGGCGACAATTAAGAAGTATAAGACGGTCACGACCCTTCTGAAGTGGATAGCCTTAGTGATTTATAAGAATTCCACTGATGGCGACACTTGTCCTGTGGATTTTTTTGATTAGTTTTGAAATGTTTGAACATGTTATTACTTTTCATCTTATTTGAAACATCTATAATATATATTTCAACTTGGAATCAAGTTCTAACTTTACTTAATTTGTAAATATAACATGGACTATTATATTAATCTGTTATACTTATTATACAGCTTCATGTTCCCTACTCAAATATATAGGACACTTTCTTTTTGTGTATGCATCTGACCCACAAATCGAACATTTTTTCTTTCTTCTTGGCTTTGTTCCACTTTGGTGGGCGGTTAAGTCACCTTCCTCGTATTGAGTGGCAGGGGAAATGTATTGAGAACACATGGTTACGTTATGGCCTGGTTGACCACAATGACTACACAAGGTCGCCCCTTTCTGTCGCCCAGACGACTGTTCACCAGTAGAAGGTATTCGCTTGCCTCTAGGTCGACCGGCCTGTTTTGGTTGATCTGGTGCAAGACAAACAAAGTTACGAACCTCATCATCAATAACCCATGCTGTCGAATCGGGCACAGACAGAACTTCACCAGTCCACATTCCTCTTAACCAATGGGTCGTGTAATACGGGGCGACATATGAGGCAACTGACTCTTTGGCAAAACTAAGGTTAAAAAACAAGACAACTAATAATCTGATTTTGTACGACAAAAATAATATTCAATATAATAATAAGAATTTGTTCAAAACTATTTACGAACCTGATGGATGCACATGCATGCGCGCATGGAATTAACTCGGTTTGAAAAAACATATAACTGCACACATTATCACTAAGGCCCACCAAAAATATTTTTCGCCCATCCGTGACCTTGAACTTACCTCGTCCCACCCTTTGGACTTCCGTAGCTCGCCCCTGCCGCATGTGGTCGCCTAATCTTTCGTGCATAGACGCTGTGAAAGTGTGTTCCCTCTCTTCAGCCCCCTCTCTCCTCTCAGTAAACCATTTCTCAATAACCCTTCGAGCAGTCTCCAAGAAAGAACAAACAAGCAACTTTCTTGCCCATACGAGACGAGCATTCCATGACTCAGCAGCATTGGAGGTCATGAAGTTGAATCTTCGAAAGGGGCATTTAACACGGGACCACCTGATAGGGTTAGCTTTTCTTAAGCTTTCAATTGCGCCTTGATTTCCACTGTCGTTGATCAAAGTCATGTACCTTTGGATAAATCAACGAGTAATCAGACACCGGTATAGATATGAATGTATTCAAAAGAAAGTAATCTGAAATGGAACTTCGACATACCTATCAAATTCAACTTCCTCATAACAGTATGCAGCATTGTGGAACAGCCCGACAAAATGTGATCCATACTTGGCTAGATTCTGCTGAAGGTGGAAACAACAAAGACCGTGGGTTGATTCAGGATAGACATGTTGAATGGCATTACCGATGCTCACATGTTGATCGGAGACAATAACCAGGCCATCTGGGCAACCAAATGCTTCTCGGACTTTAAGCAAAAATCATGTCCAAGATTCATCGTTCTCGACATTCCCTATCCCAATTCCAAGGGGAAAAATTTGATCGTTTCCATCTTTTGTGACGGCAACAAATCTGATCCCTTTGTACTGCCCCTTCAAGTGGCAACCATCCACAACTATAACAGGTCTTGAGTACTGCTGAAATCCTACAATAGATGCACCCAACGCAAAAAAAACGTACTTGAATTTCCCATTCTTCTGAGTGTCTAATGCAGTATATGTACCCGGATTATGTTCCTTCAATACCTGTAAGTAAGCCGGAAGCATGCTGAATGATGTCTTTGGATCACCGTATGCACTTCTCATTGCATAACGTTTTGCACTCAACGCATGCCTATAACTCAGATTCAATCCATGTCGTGAGTTCATTTCTCGAATAATGTCCCTAGGAGTGAGATCAGACTTATCTTTTCGGAGCCTCTGGACAAAATAATCTCCAATTAAAGAGGCCGGAAGTCTGCGGGGTGCACTAGTGTTCAGCTCACATGAACAAGTATGAGGCAGGAGAACTTTGTAGATTTTCCAAATACCATATTTTTCCGAAGCAGCCAAAACGAATGGACAATATTTTTGAATGCATTTCACGCACCATCGGTGTTTGTCCGAGTGGTCCACATGAAATTCGAGTTGATTCTCCAAATGATAAATCCCAACTGCATTCTTCAATTCAATCTTACTGCCAAACGTCGAACCCTTTTGCAGACCCTGTGGAGCTTGCTCAATCTCTAAAGAAGCAGGATGCTCAAATGAAGGTAACTCTGGAATATACCACTCGACTCTCATTATGTCAGAGCAGAATTGCTCATATGCTTTTCGTTGCTCCTCATCCAACCCTGCCTCAACATCTTCATCCAGTACAAAATCATCTTCTTCATTGTTTGGATCTATCAAAAAAGTATATATATGTCAATTTGTTAATCAAGATACATATATAAAAATTTATATATGTACTCACAAAACATGATTACCTGTTCGATGATCATACTCTTCTTGTTCCGGTCCATATTCGTGCGTCGATTCTTCAATTTGATTAGTTGGGTCCAAGTTCAGGTCCAAAACGTTAACACCAGTGTAGTCAACACATCCAGATGGGGATGTCCAAGGTTCACTCCTATCATTTGAAGACGTTCCAACACATGTGTTTTCTACACCCCATATTGAAAATAATTCCTGGTTATCGTGTACATTTAACGGAACATTTGACGAATTCAAATTTCCAAAGTCCTCACTGCTCACATTAAAAGTTTGACCACCTCGATTATACTCCTCATCTACTGAACTTTGTTGTTCATGATAAGAGAATCCATCTGATACCCCAGCGTTCATCCTTTTCAAAGACACGAAAAGAACTAAAAGTCCATCGTATTCTGCAAAACAGTTCTGTAAATCTAAATCATTCTTGATTTTTTTCCTCTTCAATCTTCCATTCGTTTCCACTAGAGCATGAATCAAATAACCCCAGCAATTCATGTCTGCATATATGACCTGATGAATTGAGCTCAATAACTCTTGATATGTAAAACTTTCAAGATGAATGAGTGTTTGACTGCCATTTACATACTGTAAACCTTCCCAATATCCTCCGAACCATTAAGCCACGGTGAAAGTCATTTTCTGCTTCAAAACAATTTAATAATTAAAAAACAAAAAAATTGAATAACTATAACGAAGATAGAAAAAAAACCGGTCTTTTTCAAAAAATATAGGGTTGCACGAAAATGTGAGTAGGTATCGTGCAGTCCACACAGATTGGGGGCTGCACGAAAATGGAGTAGTTTTCGTGCAACCCTATAATATAGGGTTGCACGAAAACTACTCCATTTTCGTGCAGCCCCCAATCTGTGTGGACTGCACGAAAATGGAGAAGTTTTCGTGCAGCCCCCAAAGATCGTGGGTTGCACGAAACATCCTCACATTTTCGTGTAACCCTATATTATAGGGTTGCACGAATTTGTTCGAACCTTTCGTGAAATTCTCAAATCTTTCGGGAAACCCTAAATGTTTTCGTGAAACCCTATTTGAATACTAATTCTGTTAGAAACCTAATTCAAATATGAACCCATAATTAAAAGATATTTGTAACAATTCAAAACATAAACCCTAAAATATACAATATACCATTAAACTAATTTCTATAATTTCTACAATAAACATCTACATGCATTTACTTAAATTTTAATATAAAATTTCAAAGTTGTAGACTTACTTGATTCTCCTTCAAGTTTCTGAAAAAATTTCTATCGGAAAAGCTCTTAAGAAATTAATGTAAATTTTGTTTGTAATGAATGACGAATGTGAAATGTGAATTTAAAGTAGTAAAAATAGAGTAGGTGGTGAGTGAACATTTATGGAGTTAGATGAGAAGTAGATAAAAATTTAATGAATCTTGTAAAATAAAAACCAAAATAAAATGTGAAATAAAAAGTAAAATAAAATATGAAATAAAATCCACTCTGTAAAACAACCAAAATAAAATGTGAAATAAAAAGTAAAATAAAATCCGTAAATAAAACATGAAGAAAAGAAAAAAATAAAAACAATGAAATAATTTACCAATCATTGATTGCAGTAAAATGAAAAGTGGGTATTTGGAAACATTTTGTTATATAATTGGGTAAATGGAGACAATTCACTATATTGGTGGGTAGAATAATCACAATTTATATAATATTGGGTATTACAGGACATTTCCTCTTTGTAATAAGCATATTAAGGGCATGTTTGTTTTGGGCCCATGTATGTGATACTAATAACCTAGGGTGCATCTGTCATTTCCTAACTCTAAAATTAAATACTTCTATCATTTCCTAACTCCTTCATTGATATAGTGGGTACATGGATTCTAAATTTTGTAATCGGATCGATCTGATTCTAAAGGTGATTTTTTTTGGACCTCACATACTCCCACGCACCCAAAAATACACATCCATACTCTATCTCGTGTGTTTATATCCTGACAAATATATTATACGTTTTTAGTTATACTATACTATTATGGGTCTTTCTATAGTACACCTGGTGTATTAATAAACCAGGTTGTCAGTCATTTTTGTCCATTAGATCTAAGGACTTTAAATCCTGACCATTCATTTCTCATTTACCTTTTTTTTACCTTTCTTCAATATTTACTGCGGTAACTTCTTGTGATTCCCAAAAATGGTATAATGTCATAGATAATGAGTCTAAATACTCCTTCTCCTAAAATTTCATTTATCAGTCATTATCATCCATAAAACCAAATTCACGTATTCTAGTATTATGCATCGTTCGACGACGATTTATTTGACATTCATATTCGATACATTTTATTGTAATATACGATGGTTACATTAGAGATGACAATGAGGCAGGTCGGGCGGGTAGTTAACTACCCAGGCCCGCCCCGCGGCTACTACCCGCCGCCCCGCCCCGCGACCCGTCGCGGGTCAGAAGCTTTCGCCCCATGCCCCACACCGTTCGGGGGCAAGTTCGCCTCGCCCGCCCCGTTTAAAAAAATTGTAATTTTAACATGAATAATTTGTAAAACACCTAATTAAATCATTAACTAAATAATTTGAATAATTATTTGATTGAATAATTTGAAGTTAGGATTTAATTTTACTATTTTACACACCCAACAACAAATTAAAAACATTATTTCACATGAAATATTACTACTTTAATCTTTTACTTAATTAATTAAAATATGATCCTAAATTACTTATATATTTACACACACATGTACACTTAATTATCATAATATATACATTAATTGAGATTAATGTATATAAACTTAAGAGCAAGTCTTGTGTGAGACCGTCTCACGGATCTTTTTTCGTGAGACGAGTCAACCCATAACCCACATTTAGCAATTCATATGAAAGTTTGTGGATATGAATTTAATTAATGGGTACTAAGGATCCGTCTCACGGAAACTATCCGTGAGACCGTCTCACATGAGTTTTTGTGTAAACTAATTATGTATATTAAAATATATTATGTATTTTATGAATGTTTATAAAATGTCCTCTCAACGTAAACATTTCTCAAAATTCACCAATAAAATATTATTTTAGAACTTCAAATATATATATATATATATATATACTAGACTTTATATCAATAAAACACAAATTCCTCATAATTCATCTCAGAGTTATATACACAATAGTGCAATGTAAATTATGTGGGTTCATTTATAGTGTAAGACATTCCATTCAATTTCAATACATCAATGCATTGTTGCAAGTCATCCAAAAAATTATTATGCATAGTCCATTGTGAACGGTTAAAATGATTTGTATCAATTAAAATGGTTTGTATACATTTTTATTTTTGTTAGTATGATGCATTGCCAATAACATCACGCATACTATGATGCATTGCATTATATCAATTGCGTATGTTATGAATTGCATTGCATTATATCACTTGGAATATGCATTGCAAATCATTAATTGTAAGTATAATACGTAATATATACAAACTATAATATGCAAATATATACAACAAAGATAACATTGGTGAATTAAAATAAAAATTGTGGGACAATATACAATTCATAATAGAGAGGGCTGCCGAAATTACACAAAATTTTTTAAGGATTTGACTTTTCTAACATTGTATATAAGGAAATGTACTTTTCTACCACAAAATATAACAAAGTTACCTTTTCTACACTATTTTGACTCGGTCATGGAAAAATCATTAAGTAATGATTGCTTGATGATATATTCAATTTTATTTATACTTATTTAACAATTGTTTTATCCAAATACTGTAATTACAAATTTATTTGCTCTTTTATTTATTCTCTTGTATTTATAGTTATTTAACAATTGTTTTATCCGAAAACTGTAATTAGTAATTTTTATAATTTCTAATTCATAAATTATGGTTCGATTAATTAGTACGAGAACCACTATAATATGTTAATTGAAGCAAAATAATTTATACTTAATTTAATAGAAATACTGAATATAATTTAGGTGGTTCGAGTGGCTCGATCACTAGTTCAAAAAATAAAAAATTTACAAAGTGATCGAACCACTATGTGAAATTCATAGTGGTTCGATCACTAGTTCAAAAAATCAAAAATTTCCAAAGTGATCGAACCACTATGTGAAATTCATAGTGTAAAAATCAAAAATTTTCCAAAGTGATCGAACCACTATGTGTTTCACATAGTGGTTCGATCACTATTGAAAAAAACCAAAATTTTCCAAAGTGATCGAACCACTATGTCAAATTCATAGTGGTTCGATCACTATTGAAAAAAATCAAAATTTTTCAAAGTGATCGAACCACTAGTGGTTCGATCACTATTGAAAAAAATCAAAATTTTTTCAAAATGATCGAACCACTATGTCAAATTCATAGTGGTTCGATCACTAGTGTAAAAAACCAAAATTTTCCAAAGTGATCGAACCACTATGTCAAATTCATAGTGGTTCGATCACTATTGAAAAAAATCAAAATGTTTCAAAGTGATCGAACCACTAGTGGTTCGATCACTATTGAAAAAAATCAAAATTTGTTCAAAGTGATCGATCCACTATGTCAAATTCATAGTGGTTCGATCACTAGTGTAAAAAACCATTTTTTTCCAAAGTGATCGAACCACTATGTCAAATTCATAGTGGTTCGATCACTTTGGAAAAAAAAAGATTTTTGAATATTTTCAGTTTGACCCCTGAAAAAGAAATTTTATTACATTTTGACCCCAAAATAAATACAAACCCTAACACTATTTCACCCCATTTGCGCCTCCATCCTCCATTTTCCTCTTATTACATTTTGACCCCAAAATAAATACAAACCCTAGCACTATTTCTCCCCCATTTGCGCCTCCATCCTCCATTTTCCTCTCAAATTTCTTCTCTCTTCTTCTCTCTTTCAAACATTGAAGTGCATTGGTAAGTTTTTTTTTTTGTACATGTCTTTCGATTAATACTTCAAAATGTTTAAATTATTTTGAAGTCTTTTGTTTTAATAAAATTGGAACTTGTATTTAGGTGTTAAATTTTGCATTTTGGTGAGTCCATCGATTTTTGGCAAGAAGATTGAATCTTGAAGGGATTTAGCAATGGGTGATGAGGTATGTTCCAATTTACACTTTTGCTTTGATTTGTTGAAGTATAGCTCGAACCACTTGATGTTTATAGCTTTGAATTGTTTAATTTGTTGAGTAATGATTGCAATTAGGCCTCTTATGGTTTTGTATGGTTCGAATTTTTTAGATTTTTTGAATAGTGTTTGAATTGTTTAATTTGGTATGGTTCGAATTTTTTAGATTTTTTGAATAGTGTTTGAATTGTTTAATTTGTTGACTAATGATTGCAATTAGGCCTCTTATTGTTTTTATGGTTCGAATTTTTGAGAATTTTTGAATAGTGTTTGAATTGTTTAATTTGTTGACTAATGATTGCAATTAGGCCTCTTATTGTTGTTATGGTTCGAATTTTTTGAGATTTTTTGAATAGTGTTTGAATTGTTTAATTTGTTGACTAATGATTGCAATTAGGCCTCTTATTGTTTTTATGGTTCGAATTTTTTGAGATTTTTTGAATAGTGTTTGAATTGTTTAATTTGTTGACTAATGATTGCAATTAGGCCTCTTATTGTTTTTATGGTTCGAATTTTTTGAATAGATTTGCACTATTGTTGATTGCTTTGGGTTTTTTGAATACATTCGGTTTAGGGTCCATGGGTTCAATTGTTTTAAATTTTTTGCACCATTGTTTGAGTTGTTGAAGTATGGTTCGAACACTTGGGGATTTATAGCTTTGAATTGTTTAATTTGTTGAGTAATGATTGCAATTAGGCTTTATTGTTTTTTTGGTTCGAATATTTTGAGTCATAGCTTTATTGGTTTTTGGTTCGAATTTTTGATTCATAACACTTGGGGATTTATAGCTTTATTGTTTTTTTGATTCGAATAGTTCAATATTTGTTTTAAATTTTTTGCACTATTGTTTGACTTGTTGAAGTATGGTTCGAATTGGGTGTGGTTTCTTCATTCCAATTGTTGAATATTTGGTTTAAATTTTTTGCACTATTGTTTGACTTGTTGAAGTATGTTTCAAATTGGGTGTTGGGATTTATAACTTTGAATTGTTTAATTTGTTGAGTAATGATTGCAATTAGGCTTTATTGTTTTTTTGCACGTTTTGAATTTTTTGATTTAGATACGGGTTTCTTGATTCGAATTGTTCATTATTTGTTTTAAATTTTTTGCACTATTGTTCTTGATTCGAATTGAAAATTGCCGATTCTTGTTGCAAAAGTTTGGGTGTTTGAATTGTTGAATGTTGAAAATTGCAAATGTTGAATTGTTGTTGAATGTTGAAAATTGCAAATGTATATATTTTAATTTACTTGAATGTATACTGATTGAATTTTAATGATATACAGTACGAGCCGGTATGGGTACGCGAGGCTTTACAGGGTACTATAGCCTACGTAGTTGGCTATGTTCGTCTGAGCCTCATTGATGAGATCAAGGCAGAATTGCGTAGCATAGGACCGGACTGTGTGCAGGAGTTTCAGGGGACGTGTTTTGGACACTTCCTGCTGTGGGAAACCGAAAGGACGATCAGCAAGCAGTTTCTACATGCCCTTATGACACGCCAGGTGCATAAGGGACCCGTTCCAGCTGATGAGCGATGGTTCCATATTGGCCGAGACCGTCGCCTGTGCCGGTTCTCGAAGAGGGAGTTCGCACTGGTTACTGGGTTGCGTTTCGGCACTTCCGATTTTAATCCTTCGGCAGTCCACCATCCAGACGAGGACTCACTCTATTATAGAGTTCACGGTGGTTCGTCAAGAGTGAAGGTGAACGAGCTACTAGAACGATTCACCCAGGGGGAGTGGAGACATTCTCGACAGGACAGTATCAGGATTGCGAAGATCCTGATACTGCAGTGCATACTTATGGGCGTGGATGCGGGCAAGTCTGTCGTGGAGCCCTGGGTGTGGGTTCTTGTCGAGGATGATGAGCAGTGGGAGAATTTCCCATGGGGCAAGTTCTCATATCTGAACCTGTTAAGGTACATTGACAAGGTTCCCACTGAATTCCCACATGGACGTACTACACAGTGGAAGTACCACTTCTATGGATTCTCGACAGCCCTACTGGTAAATTTCATAGTGTTCATTTCATTTACATTAATTCATAAGTTTTTCAATTTTTTCAATAACATATACATTACGTCCTGTAAAAAATTACAGATATGGGCACTTGAGGCGATCCCATTCACGTCCACCTTCGCCGGGCGCCGGTTGGATACGCCCCTGTCCATGCCTCGGTGTTTGAAGTGGTCCCTCAAGGTGGCGGAGATTGATCTGTCGACCATGCTGGACGGTCAGGTATTTGCATCACCCTTGTCTTCTTACAGTAGACTCTTTCGTTTGTTCTTTAATCTTCTTTGATCAAATATAACCTGAAATTGGGGACATGTAAAACAGGGTATTCAGTGCTTCGAGTCCCTTGATGCGACACCAGAGGAGTGGGTGAAGCCGTACATGATGGGTGTCGACGGCGACATATTTACAGGCGTTCAGCCCCCTCCACCTCGTTATGGTCCACTACGTGGTGCAGTGGCTCGTCGGCGAACACAATCTGGACGAGCTACGCACCCCGTGGAGTCAGAGGCTGAGCCCGACTCCGATCGTCCATCCACTTCGAGGCCTGCTCGTGCTTCCAGAAGGCCAAGGGCCCAGTCCGACATCCCAGTTGCAGCTGATCCTCCACAGCCTGAGTCTGCTCCCGATTCCTGGTTTCCTCGGATGACCGGGTATGTTGATGAGAGAATTGACCAGGTCAGTACTCAGTTGCAGCAACTCCGGGAGCATGTGGACTCAGAGGCCCGTCGCAGTGACGAGGAGGCTAGGGCCTTACGGGAGTACATGGATGCCGAGGCCCGTAGATTAGACGAGCAGAATAGGGCCTTACGGGAGTACGTGGATGCCGAGGCCCTTCGTTACGACGAGCAGAGTAGGGCCTTCGAGGAGCAGCAGAGGCAACTCCGGGAGTACGTGGACTCAGAAGCTCAGCGATTAGAGACGTACGTTGATAGCTTCTTCGGATACGGGCATCAAAGTCCCCCAAGGACTTCTTATCACGAGATGTTCTATCCGTCCGGATCGTCCACAGAGCCAGCTTGGTATCAGTTGCCTAGGCCACATCATGAATGGCCTGCATGGCCGTCAGAGAGTGTACCTGCAGTTGATCCTGTGACAGCTGCACAGATGGATCCCCCTACATCTGTTGCCAGCGAGCCTCCGTCTGCTATGAGGTACACTCTGCAGACACCCGTACAGTTTACCCCGTCCGAGCTCGGGGGTGCTCATATTTCCACATCTAGTGCAGCATCTCCCGAGCGACAGGTGGAGACCCCGGTCCAGCGTAGACCGTCCACTAGTAGGCCGGCCCGTGCACAGAGGGAGCGTCGTCCGTCTCAGCATGTGCGCAGTCCCTTCCTCAGGAATGAGCCTAGTAGAAGACTGAAAACCAAATTGGCGGATTTCCGGGCGTACTGTGCCAGAGATGATCGGTCTGCTGAGAAGTAAGTGTTTTGTTATCATAGTAAGTGTTTTTAATCGTTTTCTAGTTTCAATACCAATCACTTATGTACAATGTCTTATCTTGCAGGCGGAATGTGGGCATTGGTGTGGGTGTGGGCCCTTCCTGGTTTTGTCATTTCATCAACGTTAAACAAGCTATGGACAATTCGGTTAGTCTTGAATCATAAGTTTAAAACTTCTTTGATCAAATATTTGTTTAACTTTTTTTGTACCTTTATTAATTGATTTGACTTCGTGACAGCACATGGATGCGTACCTCGGGATTCTGCAGAGTGCCCCAGAATTTCTTGGTGTACACGAAGATTTCAAGCAGAGTCTTCAGATTATCGACACTGGATTCGGGGTGAGTCCATCGATTCATTGACTAACACCAATATTTACTTTATGATCGGTCCATGGCCTCACCTCTGAGCATGTGGTTTGTTTTTTTACAAATCCAGATTGCGGCTCAGGGTATTTGGGCAGAACGCCACAGTGGAGAGTCTGATGAGCAGAAATACGCTGAACGTACTTATCCAGAGGATTTCACGTTCACGTCCCTAACGAGACTCATCCACTACGTTTTGGGACTGAAGCCGCGGTGGGGGGAAGTGAAGGAGTGGGCCAAACTTGATTTGGGCGTAAGTCTCCTTTTTTGCAAAACGTATTTTACCTTATTAACAATATGTACACTACAATATTATATACCAATGTAATGTACACATCATCGATTCACCAGGTCGTCACTGTTCTTAACCTGAACGGGCACTGGGTGACTGCATTCATTGACTTCAGACGCTGCTCACTTACTCTGTTCGACAGCATGAGACATGCGTACACGGACGAGGTGATGGCGTTGCGCTGTAATCAGACTCTTGCTATACGTCGTCTTTTGCCTCAGGTGTTGGACAAAGCCGGTTTTTATCAGGAGTCAAGACGATGTGGGACTGGACATGTTCCGGTTCAAGGGGCTGAGATTGAGTGGGAACTGGGCACGGTGGGTCCAAACAAGTGTTACGAGCAGCAGGATCCTATATCTTGTGGGCCCTGGAGTCTGATTACAGCAGAGAGCATGATCACGAATACATTCCATAGCCCGAAGTTTACCAAGAAGAAGGGCATAGATGCTCTTCGGAGAGATATGGCCCTAGCAGTTTACAAGTACTCCACCTCCGAGGACACTGTAGCTCCCGATTTTCTTGATTAGCAGTGTATTTTTCGTATTATCATGTATGAACGAATGCATATGCAGATCCAGATTTTCTTGATTACCGTATACATATGTATTTTTCGTATTATCATGTCAAATTCATCCATGCAGTGGCTAGTTCAAAAAATCAAAATTTTTCCAGAATGATCGAACCACTATGTGAAATTCATAGTGGTTCGATCACAACTGCAAAAAATCAAAATTTCTACAAAGTGATCGAACCACTTTGTGAAATTCATAGTGGTTCGATCACTACTTCAAAAAATCCAAAATTTCCAAAGTGATCGAACCACTATGTGACATTCATAGTGGTTCGATCACTTTGTAAAAATTTTGATTTTTTGAAGTTGTGATCGAACCACTTTGTGAAATTCATAGTGGTTCGATCACTACTTCAAAAATTCCAAAATTTCCAAAGTGATCGAACCACTATGTGACATTCATAGTGGTTCGATCACTTTGTAAAAATTTTGATTTTTTGAAGTTGTGATCGAACCACTTTGTGAAATTCATAGTGGTTCGATCACTACTTCAAAAATTCCAAAATTTCCAAAGTGATCGAACCACTATGTGACATTCATAGTGGTTCGATCACTTTGTAAAAATTTTGATTTTTTGAAGTTGTGATCGAACCACTTTGTGAAATTCATAGTGGTTCGATCACTACTTCAAAAAATCCAAAATTTCCAAAGTGATCGAACCACTATGTGACATTCATAGTGGTTCGATCACAACTTCAAAAAATCAAAATTTCTACAAAGTGATCGAACCACTTTGTGAAATTCATAGTGGTTCGATCACTACTTCAAAAAATCCAAAATTTCCACAGTGATCGAACCACTATGTGACATTCAAAGTGGTTCGATCACTTTGTAAAAATTTTGATTTTTTGAAGTTGTGATCGAACCACTTTGTGAAATTCACAGTGGTTCGATCACTACTTCAAAAAATCCAAAATTTCCAAAGTGATCGAACCACTATGTGACATTCATAGTGGTTCGATCACAACTTCAAAAAATCAAAATTTCTACAAAGTGATCGAACCACTTTGTGAAATTCATAGTGGTTCGATCACTATTTCAAAAAATCCAAAATTTCCACAGTGATCGAACCACTATGTGACATTCAAAGTGGTTCGATCACTTTGTAAAAATTTTGATTTTTTGAAGTTGTGATCGAACCACTTTGTGAAATTCATAGTGGTTCGATCACTACTTCAAAAAATCAGAAATTTCCAAAGTGATCGAACCACTATGTGACATTCATAGTGGTTCGATCACAACTTCAAAAAATCAAAATTTCTACAAAGTGATCGAACCACTTTCACTACTTCATAGTGGTTCGAATAATAGTGTTTCTCAGGTTACCGACATATAAATTTTGTTTTCTAGTAATTAACAGTATTATTCACTTTAATTTTCACGTTTCACAGTAAATGTTCAGATGTTTGTTGTCACAGTTTATTTGAAATCAATACCAATCCATAGTCAAGATGTTCACGTGGTAGAATTAATGTTGATTTGAACATTCATTCACGGGTTGCTCAAAACTCATCTATTTAAGTGAGAATGAGTTTCCAACACTAATAGCACAAAATCGTGAGTGCTAGTAGTGTGAAGAATTTGAAGTATTTGAAGAATTATCAAGTAAGTTATCTCTCTTTGGTTTTATATATCGAATGTTTTCAAAATTCTAATTTGGATACATTTTCAGATCATATTATCGAAAATGTCTTATTCGGTGGTGGTTTCGTTCGGAGGTCATTGGGAAGGTATTCAGTACGTAAATGGGTCCCAAGAGTTGATTAGTCTTCCAAGACTCACGTACATGGATTTATTGACCTCGATTCATGGGATCGTGCTTGCCGACTTAAATTATTGGGGATATGTGATCCATGCGCTAACTGACTGTAACGGGAGATTGAAAAAAAAGAAAATCAAGACTGATTCTGATTTAGAAGAGGTTTTTTATTCAGATGACTCTCTTTTGGTTGTTTTTGTTTTGTTGACCAGGGTTGATCTTGGAGTATCCGCAGGATCGTCCTATCAGGATCAGCAAGCTTCACTGGATGACCATGAAAATCAAAGTTCTCAGCCTTCCTGGTTTCCGTTCGACTTTGGAAGTCCTTCAACCTATAATGTGAACACTGTACATGAATTCAGCCCTGTACCTGTCCCTACTGGACTCCATAACGACGAAGAATTCCTTTCGAAATGGGATTTGGCCTGTCGGAATCAAACCACTGAAGCCGGTACGTCTTCGAATGAGCGTTGGGCACACCGGTCATCATCATGGGGGAGAGACAATAATTTTCAGTTTCTCGACCTGAATAGTCCTGCTGCCTTTTTCGACGAAGGTGAACCGCTCCATGGAGAACACAGAAATTCCGCTGATTTGGACGTTGAAGCAGGTAATTACTTTTACATAACGGATATGTGAGTACAGAGTTATTGTGAATTCCCCAATCACAATCTATTAATTGTAATGTCCACATTTTGACATCAGATAGAGAAGACGGCTTTACCTTAGACGAAGATGTTGACGCATCGTTGGATGATGAGCAGCGCGAGGCGTTTGCGGAATTTTGTGAGTACACAATGCAGCCGGAATGGTATATTCCCGATATGGACGGATTTGACGAGCCAGAATCCGGGGAGATTTTACATGTCCCTCATGGACTTCAAAAAGGCTCGGTGTATAACAGTAAATCCGATTTAAAAAATGCAGTCGGGATGTACCATTTGGTGAATCAAGTTGAATATCGGGTCCTATATTCAGATAAGCACAGGTGGAATGTGAAATGCAACCACGACGGATGTCGATTCGTACTTAATTCATCTTCCAAGCACGGGATCTGGAAAATCTCCAAGGCTGTAGTGCCGCATAGTTGTCAGCATGACTTAAACACCCGCGCATCCCGCAGAATCCCTTCCTCGGTGATCGGTGAATACTACGTCGAGCAAGCCAGAAAAGAAAATTCCAATCTTCTGCCGAGGGCTATGATTCAAGAAATGGGTCAACGATACGGCCTGAACCTCAGCCTCAAAGTCACAAGAAGGGCGAAACGTCACGCTATGTACAAGGCGTACGGCGATCCGAAACAGTCATTTTGCTTGCTCCCGCTGTATTTGCTCGAGTTGGTGGATGCCAATCCTGGAACTTACACTGCATTGGAAACACACTCGTCCGGTAAATTCAAGTTCGTGTTTTTTGCCCTGGCTGTCTCAATCATTGGATTTCGAAATTACGGTCGTCCGGTTATAGTTGTTGACGGTTGTCACTTGAAAGGCTCATACAGAGGTATTGGCTTTGTCGCGGTGACAAAAGATGGGAACGACCAAATTTTCCCCCTTGCAGTTGGAATTGGAAACATCGAGAATGATGAGTCATGGTCTTGGTTCATGAAGCATGTTAGGGAAGCATTCGGATGCCCTGACGACCTACTCATCATTTCTGATCAACACGCAAGCATAAGTAATGCGATACATGAGAACTTCCCTGAGGCCACGCATGGACTATGTTGTTACCATATTAGACAACATTTGGCCAAACATGGGTCGCATTTGGTCAATCTGTTCCAAAGAGCTGCATACTGTTATGATCCAAATGAGTTCGATGGGTAAGTTTATCCCCATATAATTATTTGCACTACGTATTCATAAATAACAAATTGACGTAAAGTGTTCTTTGTTTTTTTAAACAGGTACATGTCAGCCCTACGTGACAGTCTGATGATGGGTGCAATCAATACATTGCAGAACGCCCAAGAAACGAGGTGGTCACGCGTAAAATGTCCAGTACGACGATACAGTTTCATGACGTCGAATGCCGCGGAGGTTTGGAATGCACACCTCGTTTGGGCAAGAAAGTTGCCCGTTTGTTCCTTCCTAGAGGCTGCTCGACGGATTATGGAAAAATGGTTTGTCAAACGGAGACAAACGGCGGACGAAAGGGATCACCCTCTTACGAAGAACGTTCACGACAAGTTAATCGAGCGGCAGTGGCTTGGTCGACAAATGGATGTCTCTGAACTTGGGGGAAATAAATTCAAGGTTGTTTCCAATGGTAAACTCCATGTGGTGGACTTGGACCACCGTATGTGCACATGTTGGGAGTTCCAAAGCGAGTTAATTCCTTGCTCACACGCATGTGCTGCCATCAGGTCAGTCCACTTTTTGATCTTTGACTACAATTCTCTCGCCCATCCCATCTCTTGATTTTTGTTTGGTTTCACAGTTTTACGAAACGGTCGGTGATCAATTACGTGTCGCCTTATTACACGACCGGATGGTTGAGGGGAATGTGGGCCGCCGAGGTTATGCCTGTACAAGAGCCACAATACTGGAAACAACACGATGTCGTTCATCTACAACTGTGTACGGCTCCAGAGAATCCAAGACAGGCCGGTCGACCTAAAAGTACCCGTATACCTTCTACGGGTGAACATTCTACTGGACCTCCTCGAAGGAGTGGGACATGCGGACGATGTGGAAGAGCTGGTCACAATAGGGCTACCTGTACGGAGTACATTCCCGAAAGTTCACACCCTATTTTGGATGAGCTTGAGGAGGATGATCCTATCAATAGTGGTCACGTACCTACGAGGAGGAAAAAAAAGACATGTTCATTGTGCGGTTCTGATTCACATACGAAGAGGAGGTGCCCTACGTATTTGGCGCGACCTTGAAACACAGTTGTATAAGTACATATGTATATGCTTAGAAAAATTGGTTTTTACACTAGTGATCGAACCACTATGAATTTGACATAGTGGTTCGATCACTTTGGAAAATTTTGATTTTTTTCAATAGTGATCGAACCACTATGAATTTGACATAGTGGTTCGATCACTTTGGAAAATTTTGGTTTTTTTCAATAGTGATCGAACCACTATGAATTTGACATAGTGGTTCGATCACTTTGGAAAATTTTGGTTTTTTTCAATAGTGATCGAACCACTATGTGAAACACATAGTGGTTCGATCACTTTGGAAAATTTTTGATTTTTACACTAGTGATCGAACCACTATGAATTTCACATAGTGGTTCGATCACTTTGGAAATTTTTGATTTTTTGAACTAGTGATCGAACCACTATGAATTTCACATAGTGGTTCGATCACTTTGTAAATTTTTTATTTTTTGAACTAGTGATCGAGCCACTCGAACCACCTAAATTATATTCAGTATTTCTATTAAATTAAGTATAAATTATTTTGCTTCGATTAACATATTATAGTGGTTCTCGTACTAATTAATCGAACCATAATTTATGAATTAGAAATTATAAAAATTTACTAATTACAGTTGTCGGATAAAACAATTGTTAAATAACTATAAATACAAGAGAATAAATAAAAAGAGCAAATAAATTTGTAATTACAGTATTTGGATAAAACAATTGTTAAATAAGTATAAATAAAATTGAATATATCATCAAGCAATCATTACTTAATGATTTTTCCATGACCGAGTCAAAATAGTGTAGAAAAGGTAACTTTGTTATATTTTGTGGTAGAAAAGTACATTTCCTTATATACAATGTTAGAAAAGTCAAATCCTTAAAAAATTTTGTGTAATTCGGCCCATTTGCTCATTCGTAATATTGGTTGCAAGCAATATCCTATGACCCTTTCATATATTACAAGATAAAATAGAATGTGTTAATGACATCCAAAATTATGAGGGTAATATGCAATATATACAAACTAGTTTGTATCTTATCAATGACATACAAATGTATACATTGATGAATTCAAATAAAAATTGTTGGGCAATGTACAATTCATAACATTTGTTGCATGGTATCATGCAATGTTAATGACATCCAAAATTGTGGGGTAATATGTGAATATATACAATATACGATGATAACACTTGGTGAATAAAAATAAAAATTGTGGGGCATCTACAATTCATAACATTGGTTGCAAAACAATATATGACTCGTTCATATATTGCAATAATTACATCCAAAATTGTGAGGTAATATGTAAATATATAAATTAATATACAATTAAAACATTCGTGAATTAAAATTAAAATTGTGGGGCAGTAAACATATTAATATATCTGAAATATATTAAATATTTCAATTTAATGGTTGCAGGGTCAAAATATACAATAATGTATGGTTGAAATACAATGCTTGCACATACAATGCTTGCATTGTATAACAATATGATTAAAATGTATAACATTGTTAAAATGATTGGAGTGATATGAAATTGTTAAAATAACATGTAACCAATGTCCCTGTTTAAAAAAGCATGCACGGTTATAATGGTTGCACTTACATCAAATTGTTAAAATAGCATGTAATCAATGTCCCATGAATTGGATTTGTTACCATCGATAAAAAAACACGTAATAAAACTAATTTTATTATGAAATTTATTTTAACTCCATGATCAAAACATATTAGTATATCTCAAATATATTAAATATTTAATTTCAATTTCATCACAATGGTTGTTAATGTTTTATCATTTATTAAATTAGGTATGATCTATGCAAATGAAATAAGTTTGTAACAAATATTTATATTTTATATAAATGAGCATTCTACAGCGTACAATTTGTATGATCCAAAATTAAATGTAAAACACACAATGTATTTCATTGCCCAAAATACATCCAAAATTAAATGTAATAACACAATGTATTTCATAGCCTAAAATACACAAATCAAGACATTGCAGTCCATTGTCCAAAGGTACCAAAAGTTGTTACACAACTCATACATATTACAAAGCCCACAACTCCTATAGTCCAAAGTTCAAAAAGTTACCTTAAAAAAAGTTATTGCAGTAAAAAACTCTGGTGTATTAATACACCAGATGTACTACAGAATTACCCACTATTATAACATAAATGCATGACAATGCTGAAGTAAATGTATAATTTTACTACATGAATTTTAAAGGTATGACTATGTTGATATAAATATTTGATTAATATCACATAAAAGTATGTACAAATTGTTAGAGAAAATGTTTTGAGTCAATTATAAGTGTGGGTCAAATATTAACTTTTGTATAAAATCATGATACACGTATTTGACAATTAATTTGAAGAATCAAAGTTGGGCAAATATGAATGTAAAGGGAAAAAAATCGTTCTACCATTTTAAGTAAATCATCATAATGTATTCTCACTCTCAAAACTGATTTTCAATGATTCGAAATTAATGCACAAAGTTAATGACTAAAACTGGTGGCCAAATGTTGTCACTAATGTTGGGAACATTACAAATAGAATTGTTCATCTAGAAAGTCCAAAACGTAAAAGCTCATTCGGGGAGGCCCATTTCAGAGATCTTGAGGCCTATGATATTCAAAATCCTCATTAGTGATTGTGTAAGGTAGAGGGGAGTTACAAACCAAGTTTATCAACGATCAATTGGTTGTATTAATTCTTTAATATAATTTAAATTTTAGAGATATGATATAATTTTTATTTATTCTTTAGAACAATATCAAAATTCCTCTCTTCCCCGTTATGGATCCAAACAATCCAAATTCTTATTCATATTCCCAAAATTATCCAAACTTCCAAAGTTTTCCCAAAATTTTCCAAACTTTGATGATTTTATGAATTCTGAAGATTACCAAAACTCTTAATATCATTACATCTCTCAATTTTCTCCAAATCTCAGTCAAAATTCTATTTTTGAATAAGTCCAAACATCAAAAAATATCTCCTTAAATTTGTTCCAAAATGTTCAACGAATAGACACCCAAAAGGTTAGTTTGTGTGTGAGAAGATGTTGCTCTCATGTCATCTTGTTGTTTCATTGGTGAAGATAGAGTGTATGGTAAAATTGAAGGGGTCATTTGTATGGAAACGAGTGCATAAAACATTTATTGAGATCGAACAGAAAATCTTGAAGATATCAATGAAAGAAATGTAGATTCATTGAAATGTCATCAGTCATCACATGAATTGATGAAAATAAGACCAAGTGTTTTGCGGTTAACAAGGAAGCACATGGTCGAAAATGGAGCGGAATGAGCTAGAAAGATGTTTGAGAAAGAAACGCATATGAATTATGAAGCAGGTGGCAATAAGTTTCAAGATTTAATTGTATTTAATGAAGCAATGTCTTTCACCATTGCAAAAATGTACTGGAGCTATGAGGTTGTTAATGTATGGTACATCAATCAAATTGTTGATGAATACTTATGAATGAGTGGAGCTGCGATAAAGGAAGCTCAACTTTAGCTGATGTCATTTCTTATTTCGGCGATAAGTGTATTAGAAGGCCAAATGAACAAGATTTGACTAGATTACTCTACCTCAGGGAACAACGTGGATTTTTGGACGTGATAGGTAGTACTGTTCGCATGCATTAGGAAAAGAAAAGTTGTCTTACTGTATGGGCTAGAAAATATACAGGAAGAAGTAGAAAGCCAACAATCATTTTAGAAGTTATTGCATCATATGACTTATAGATATGACATGCTTTCTATGAAACACCAGACATATGCAATGATATTATTTAATGTACTCCTTCAATCTCAAGTTCTTAGTAATGTGTTGGAAGGTCGAGCACCAAAGGTTAGTTACATCGTGAATGGTTGTGGAGATGATAGGGCATATTATCTCACGAATGACATATATAATTCATTGTGCGTGTGTTAAGTCAATTTCTGCTCCACAACTCTGAAACCATAAGTTGTTCGCTCAACACCAAGAGGCTATCTAGAAAAATGTTGAACGAGCATTTAAAGTTCTATAAGCTTGTTTCACATTTCTTCAATGCCCAGGTCTTGTTTGAGACAAACTTTTGATGGGCAAAATTATGATGGTTTGTATCATCATGCATAATATGATAGTAGATGATGAACGAAATACATATTAGAACTATTATAATCCCATGAAATTTATTATGGATAAACCTATAAACCGACAAAAAATAAATAAAGTACACGAATAAGATGATGATCAACACTTTCAATATTTTACCGAACGCATTGCAAACTTGCCCACTTAAAGAAAACTTCATTGAGCATATATGACAAGAAATTTGACAATGATAATTAAATATATAATTTGTACCTTCTAGATTTGTAATTTAATATTTTTTTCTTTTTTTTTCAATTTTCGTAGTCAAACTGTTGTAAGTTTAATTTAGTATTAATTGTTTTAGTATGTTATTTTAAGTGTGTTGTATAAAAATTTCCTTATTGTGGAGTTAAAAAAAATGATCTATGCAATTATTATATTTTTTTAATATAATAAATATCTCCCAAAATAGTATGCTATTAGTATATGATGAGAAAAAATTATTTTAGATTGTGTATGTAAATGAGAGAGAAATGTATATTCTATTAAAAAGTTGGGTTGAGTTAGTAGGGTAATACATTTCAAAAAATTTACCAAAAAATGTAAAATCGAATATAGTTGAGATGCTTGGAAAAACATTTTAATGCTATATATATAATAACACATATATATAATAGTAGTTGAATCCATTTATACATAATATATATCCAAATACATAAGTACTTATTTTATAACTCATAAAACATTATTACCCTAGAGAAATTAACCCATTAATATCCCTCACTTCAACAACAATCATTTGTCAAATTATGAAAGACATACTTGTAGGTGTAAAATACATATTCATAGAAGTCATGCTTATATTTGTACGTAGAAAACACATGCACTTATTAAATACATATATCTAAATACATATACCTGTAAAAAAACATGTTGAATCATGTAGTATAATTAGCATATTTTTATGTGATTGTTAGTTTAAGAATTAGGCTATAATTTAGGATCTGTGTTTTATTTATCACATAGCCTCACTTGTATATATTTCACAAAGGGTTTATGAATGCAATGTACGTAAGAATGAAATTGTGCTCTTTATTCTATCAAAATCAACCATATATCATTTAAAGTGGATACTGATAATAACTATTTAATCAGTGTGAATATTGGTCCTTGCAAATTCTCTTGTCAATTAAATTTTCATAATTGGGAGATCACAAACATTAATTATGAGATGGACTAAATTTTATAAATAACAGCAATCAATCCCTACTTTTTGCTGAGCCACAAGAACTTACATATTATATATGTCAAGCAAAAAATCACTTGTAGATTAACTCATCATGCTTCAATTGTGTAATTGTTGTGTTATGCTTTTGATTATGGTCAATCATATTTATGATGCTATTAAATGACTTGGAAATGGTATAACAACTATAATATCGAGTAACGAAACATATATCTATCTATATATCTAGATACTGAGAACCAGTGAATGAAGGAGAGGTGCAATGTGAGCATGGATATTAATGCGAACAGGAAAGAGAAACAGGAAGAACATTTTGGCCGAACAAACAAAGTTGAGCGAACTGATCAAACTCACAGGCTAGAATGTCGAACTGCATAGGAGGAAATGTCGAACTATATCCAGACGAAATAATTCAAATTTGAAACAACTGCCACGATCGCGAGAATCTCGCCACTTCCCACTTTTTTAGGAGAAATCCTAACTACCACGTCTTCCCAGGGAGTATTTATAAACCCTTATCTTTCTATTTCACACACAATGACACATAGCAATTATTAAGCCAAAAAAAGCAATACCAACGTTTTTCCAGATTACTGACTTGAGCGTCGGAGTCTTTTCACCAGGAAAAACCCCCGGTGTTTCTTTGTTTTTGCAGGCCTTTTACATCGGAGAATTCCAATCGACGCCGGAAAAAGAGGAAATTGAAGAAGAACAAATCAGATATGAAAATATACTTCGAAAAGCTCTTTGAAAGACATTTTTTTTAACACAAATACTCATATGCAACCGTCTCACATGCGACGGCACTCGCGCACGGTCGACCGTGCCCCAGGACACGACCGTGCACGACTGCAGTGTATAAGTATGTCTTTTTCAATAATAAGTATGTGATTTTTCACTATAAGTATGTGATTTTTTTTTCTCGCCCACGACCGTGCCCTGGGACAGACCGTGCCTCGCGTGAAAACTAAGAGCAATCTGTAGCGCACGGTCGTGTCCTGGGACACGGTCGAGATAAGTATGTGATTTTTGTCTATAAGTATGTCTTTTTGTGCTATAAGTATGTGTTCCCGCGCACGGTCGACCGTGTCCCAGCGCACGACCGTGCGCGAGTGCCGTCGCACATGAGACGGTCTCACAGGAGTTCAGCTATTTTTTTAAAGGATGATTTCAACAATAAGTTTGATTCTTATGATTGACAATATAGAGATAACAATGAGTAAATGCACGAACAATTTGTAGTGGTTCAAAATTAGAGCTCAATATATACCCCATTTTGAATGATTATATTGTTTCTGCTTCTATAAAATATCAACTTTATATTTTTATTTCCTCAATATTTTGGATACAATTTTCTTTATAATAGATCTAGTGGTCGTCTATCCCCTCCTCAGAAATAAGAATTACATATATGGATTATTAAATTATAATTTTTAGGGATAAATTTAATGACGTTTGTTTTAAGTGTTATTAAGAATTAAGAATGAATGTCTGATGATTATGAAAATTTTGCGACCATTATATAAAAGTATCAGTAAATTTGTAAATGTAGTGACGTTTTTAAAAAATCACCATCAAATTTATGAAATCGTTGACGTAATTCAAATAGTCGTAAACTTTTGCAAAGTTCACTTACACCTTTTTTTTTTTTTTTGTGTGTCATTCTTGAAATGAGAATTGTTCTCATTATAAAATTGTTGTAAGATTAATGACAATTTATACTTATTGACATAAGATTGTTGATATATTATAATTTTGTTTATACATTTAAATTGTTGAATAAGAAATATAATTGGTAAAAAAATTTTGAAAAAGATAAACAATTAAAGTTGAAAACTTTCACCCATATTATTTTGGAGGCCTAAATAAAGTACCAAAAATTACAAAAGTAACAGAAACCTTCTTTAACTTGGACATGATCACGACCAATTTACATTAGTCTCCTCTAAACTTTTTGATTTAGTGCATCATTGTTTGTATTTAGTTATTTACAAATTTGATATCTATCTTTTTGAAATAAGTTGTCATTTATTATATACTTTGTATGTGAAATGTTATAATTTGTAATGTATTAATTCTTCGTGTATCAAAATTGAATATAAGGACTATGATGTAGTCGAACTGACCACATTCAAACTATTTGAGAAACCTAACCGACTTGAAGACCAATCGACGCGAACAGAACAGAGAAGCAGGCAGAATATGGATGCGAACAGGATAGTTCGCGTGTTATAGGAAGACAGATGCGAACTAATTAGACTTTCAAGATGAGATGCCGAACTAAATCCGAAGCGAACTAATTCAAATTTGAATAATTGCCATGATCGCGGGTATCTCGCCCACTTTCCACTTTTTTAGGAGAAGATCTAACTACCACATCTTTCAGGGAGTATTTATAACCCTTATTTTTCTATTCTCAAACACACACGAAAAAATATACAAAAATCACTAGAGAAAAAGGAACGGCAAGTTTTTCCTAGATTACTGACTTGAGCGTCGGAGTCTCTTCACCGGGAAAAACTCCCGGTGTTCTTTGTTTTTACAGGTATTTCCAATCGGAGAATTCCAATCGGCACCGACGAAGAAGAAAATTGAAGTTAGGACAAATCAATTGGCGCCGTCTGTGGGAATTTTCTTTCGTAACTTTGAGTACTTAAGACGTTGAGAAATCGTGAAAATGGTGAATACCATAGGATCTCGAAGGAGGTTAGAAGAAGGAGCACAATCTGTGCGGCAAGATGAGGACTAGAGTTCTGCACCGGTGAATCCTCCCGGCACTGTCACTTTGACGCCGGAGGAACTTTCAACTCTGATAGAAGCGGCTGTCCAGTAGGCTTTGGGCAAACAAAGGGCCGAGTCACAACCAGGTAACACTGATATTCACGCCCGAAAGGAGCAAGAAGCTGACAAATCTCGAACGGACGAACAGGAAAGCCAGTCTGATCACCCTCGCGGCCAGAAGCGAGGACATGCAGAATTGTCCGAGAAAGTGGATGATCTAAGAAAGGAGTTGCGAGAAGTCCAGAAGACTGTTCGACGGATTCCTCGAAGTTCCAGGGGAAATCCTTTCTTTGAAGAAGTTATGGAGGATGAATTGCCGGCTTCCTTTCGGCCGGTTAATTTTGACTATGATGGTACCACAGATCCGTGGGATCATTTATGTAGATTCGAGAATACTGCTCTGCTTCATCGGTATTCAGATGGCATCAAGTGTAGAGTGTTCGCAACTACTCTTACCAAGGCTGCTCAAACATGGTTCAGCCAGCTAAATGATGGGATGATTCACAACTTCGAACAACTGTCGGGGTTGTTCCTGCACCAGTTCGCCAGTTCGAGGAGACAGAGGCGATCTACTCAAACGTTGTTTGGTGTGAAACAGAAAGGAGATGAAACATTGTGAAATTACGTCGAAAGATTTACAGCTGCCACTTTAGAAGCTCCTGAAACTTCGGACGATTTGGTTGTTAGCGCCTTCATCCAAGGCCTGAAAGAGGGTGACCTTCATACTTCGCTAGTTAAGAAGACACCCAACAATTTTGATGACCTATTGCAAAGGTCTACTAAGTACATTAACTTGGAGGAAGCAGTTCGGATGAAAAAAGGTGAAAGCTCAAGTCGAATGAGTAGACCACAGGAGCATGAAGGAATAAGAAAAAGAGATAGAGGGGAACATCGAACGAGATTCGCTCCACCCCCTTGAGAGATAATCGGACAGGACGGAGATATGAACAATACACTCCCATGACTATGCCACCCGGATAGGTGCTAATGGAAATATGGAACCTGCCCCAATTAAAATGGCCGTCGACTTGGAGCCCTAATCCAAAGAAGCCATCTACCTTCGGCAACGGTAAATTGTGTCGA
Organism: Scutellaria baicalensis; assembly: GCA_005771605.1. Lineage (NCBI taxonomy): Eukaryota > Viridiplantae > Streptophyta > Magnoliopsida > Lamiales > Lamiaceae > Scutellaria > Scutellaria baicalensis. The sequence goes on along the minus strand of CM016722.1, from coordinate 32,476,312 downwards.
TTTTATAATGAATATGGGCATGGAACTAATGAATGTTTACATTTGCAAGATGAACTGGAAAGATTGATCAGGGAAAATAAATTAGCTCGTTTTGTTCGTCGAACTCAATCGAATCGTGAACAGAGGAACGATCGAGAAGAGCCGAGACGGGAAAGAAGGCAAGAGCAGCAAGAACTACCTCTGCCTCCACCTCCCCCGGCGCGAGCTAGACCCGAACGGGAGCAGAGACCCACTATTCATATGATCATGGGTGGGCCAACAGATGGAGATTCCAACAGAGCTCGAAAGGTGAGACTTAATTCCGTCAAGCAAGAACAGAATACGGTTCACTCAATTTTTGAGGATGTGGCAATCGAGTTCGGAGTTCGTGATCGTGTCACTATTCAAAAGTCCCCAGTTCGATGCTATGGTGATCGTCGCTGAGATAAGAGGCTTTAACATCGAGCGGGTGTTCGTTGATACGAGAAGTTCGGTGGACATTATGTTCATGGATTGCTTCAAGAAGATGAGATCAACAGTGGAGGTAAAATCTGTAGAAACTTCACTTTACGGTTTTGCAGGAGAATCCGTGACGGTATACGACAAAGTTCAACTTCCTATGGTGCTAGGAGATGGGGAATGAAGGCAAAATAAGACAATGACTTTCCTTATAGTGGATGCACCCTCTCAATACAATGTGATTCTAGGTCGTCCTTCTCTAAGCTCGTATGCTGCAGTCATTTCGCCCGCACATTTAATGATGAAATTTCCTGTTGAAAATGAGGAAGGACGAGTAGTGGGAGTAGGAGTTGTTCATGGCGACCAGTAAACTGCCCAACGTTGCTATGTAGCTGCAGTTCGACAATCTAAGTCTCGAAAACGCCATAACGAACAGAGGGATGATGTTGATCGAGGAAGGGATAAGAGTCTGAAGAAGGGCGATGAGGCAAAGACTGCAGAGTTTGAAGAGGGCGAACTGATGAGTGTGGAGTTAATACCAGAGCTGCCAGTACATTCAGTTCGGCTTGGGAGTCAATTGTTGGAACGAGTTAGGGGAGAAATTATAGTCCCTCTCCAAGATAATGTGGATCTGTTCGCATGGAAACCTGAAGATATGAAGGGTATAAATCCGGAAGTAGCAGTCCATAAGTTGAATATCAAGCCTGATGTTCGACCAATTAAACAGAAACTGTGACATTTTAGGGATCAACAAAATGAAATCATCAAAAAAGAGGTAGAGTAGCTGCTAGAGATTAGGCATATTGAAGAGATCCAGTACCCTCGATGGCTGGCCAATGTTGTGTTGGTCCCGAAGCCGGGGAACAAGTGACAAATGTATATCGATTTCCGGGATTTGAATAAAGCTTGCCCCAAGGATCACTATCCTCTTCTGCGGATCGATGAACTAGTAGATTCCACCGCAGGATGCGAACTGCTGAGTATGATGGACACAGCGCAAGGGTATCATCAAATCATGTTACATCCAGAAGATAAACCCAATGTAGCTTTTATTACTTCTTCAGGTACATATTGCTATACGGTTATGTCATTCCGATTAAAAAATGCAGGAGCTACTTATCAGCGAATGGTGGACGAGGTGTTTAAACACCAATTAGGTCGCAACATGGAAGCATATGTCGATGATATGTTAGTGAAGAGCATACAAGCGAACACACATATGGAGGACTTGAGGGAAACGATGGCAACAATCCGAAAGCATGGGATGCGATTAAACCCAGCCAAGTGTTCGTTCGGAGTGAAAGCAGGGAAGTTTTTGGGATATATGGTTACGAACAGAGGAATAGAAATCAACCCCAGCAAAGTCCGAGCTATACAAGTAATGACGCCCCCTCGAACCATCAAGGAGGTACAAACACTAACTGGTCGTATCGTTGCTTTAAGCAGGTTTATATCAAGGTTGGCGGATAGGGGTTTACCCTTCTTCAAAATTCTAAGGAAGAATGGCCGGTTTAGTTGGGATGCGGATTGTCAAAAGGCATTCGAAGATTTGAAGGCGTTTCTCCTCTCACTCCCTTTGTTAAAACAGCCCGTTAAAGGAAGTGTGATGATTGTGTATCTAGCAGTCGGAGAGGAATCAGTCAATTCGGTTCTTATCCGTGAAGAAGGTAAAGATCAGTTCCCTGTATATTTTGTTAGTAAAGTTCATGGGGCAGAGATCCGCTACACCGAAGTAGAGAAGGTCGCTTATGCCTTAGTCACTACGGTAAGAAGGTTGAGACCATATTTTTTGGGTTATGAGATCACAGTGCGAACTAACCATCCATTAAGTGTAGTGTTAGGAAAGCCGGATGCATCAGAGAGGTTAGTAAAATGGGCAGTTGAGTTGGGACAGTTCGATTTGAAGTATGAACCGTGAACAACTATAAAAGGTCAAGCGTTGCCAGATTTTATTCAGGAAACAACCAGAATACGAGACAAGAGAGAATGGGAAGTATTTGTAGATGGATCGTCGTCTTGGCAGGGCGCAGGAGCGGGGATATTGTTGGTCAGCCCAGAGAAGGATGAGTTAGAATTTGCCATAAAATTTCAATTTAAGGCGTCTAACAATGAAGCAGAATATGAAGCTTTTTTGCAGGGATTGAAAATAGCCGAACAGGCCGGAGCCCGAGATTTGGTAGTCAAATCAGATTCACAACTGGTGACACAACAACTCCGAAACCAATGTGAAGTTAAGGAAGATCGCATGATTGCTTACGTACAGAAGATAAGAGAAATGGAGAAGCGATTTGAAAACCTTCAGATCGAACAGATACCTCGGAATGAAAATCAGAAAGCGGACTATCTGGCAAAGATTGGGAGTTCGTTACAGGACTGTTCGAGGAGAAGCATTACTGTTATGGGAGTAGGAAAGGAAAACGAAGTAATGAATGTCGACCTGGCAGAGCATGATTGGAGAGCTCTTTTTTTGAACTTTTTAAGAGGAGCGAGAGAGGGACAAGCAAAAGACCTCGAGAAATTGGAAAAACAAGCTCGATTCTATTACATTCTTGATGGAGTGTTATATCGAAAAACTTTTCTACCTACAGATGCAAGATGCTTGTCTCAAGAAGAAGGAATCAAGGTTTTAAAAGAAGCACATGAAGGGGGATGCGCCGAACATGCGGGAGCACGGGCGCTCGCTCGAAAGGTCACGCGAGCTGGTTTCTATTGGCCTACAATGAAGAATGATGCTGAAGAGATAGTTCAGAAATGCAACTCCTGTCAGAAACATGGGTGGAGAATTTGTACTCCGGCAACAAATATGCTTACTATATGTTCGCCTTGCCCTTTTGCTAGATGGGGAATTGACATAGTCGGCCCACTTGTTAAAACTAGAGGAAATAAGCAGTTCTTGGTGGTGGCCGTGGATTACTTTACTAAATGGGTCGAAGCTGAACCTTTAGTCAAGATCGCTGAGCCCGATATGATCCATTTTATATGGAAAAGTATTTGTTGCAGATTTGGCTTACCAAGGATTTTGGTGTCGGATAATGGAGCTCAATTTAGAGGTAAAAAGATCACGGGATGGTGTAAAGAAATGAAAATTTTACAAGTGTTTACTCCAGTGACTCATCCTCAGGCAAACGGACAAGTTGAAGTGGTTAATCGAATCATATTGGATGGACTCAAGAAACGGCTTGAATTCGAGAAATCGAACTGGGTGGACGAACTACCATCAGTTTTATGGGCGTATCGAACTTCATCCAGATCGACTACCGGAGAAACTCATTTCAGTTTGGCATTCGGAATGGAAGCAGTGGTCCCAGCCGAAATTCAAGGAGAAGCCCCATGAATTACTAACTTTGATCCCCATCAAAATGAAGAATTGATCAGAACATATTTGTTATTTCTAGAGGAGGTCCGAGATGAAGCTAGAGTTCGCCATGAACTATACAAAAGACGTATTCAAGTAGTCTTCAATAGGAAAGTTCGAAAGAGAGAATTTCAAGTATGGGATATGGTTTTAAGGCAATCTGATGCCTTGTTGGAGATCGGGAAATTGGATGTCATTTGGGAAGGGCCATATACGGTTATAAAAGTTTTACCCGGTGGATCTTACGAACTCACTGATGAAAGAGGAAAGGAGCTGCCTAGACCGTGGCACATCAATCACTTGAAGAAATTTTATACTTGAAGTATCGAATGTCACTATGTTGCTTTTTACTTCTTTTTTAAAGTTGTTGTTGCTTTAATGAATAAGAGATATTTTCATACTCCGTGGATGTAGGTCGACTTGACCGAACCACGTAAAATCCCCAAGTTTTTCTTTGCTTCATTTACATATATACTTACTTACATATCTGTTCGAGCTATATGATTAAGCAAATTGAAGAAGTTCCCTCGGAACTCAATGATTAAGCAAATTGAAGAAGTTCCCTCGGAACTTAATGATTAAGCAAATTGAAGAAGTTCCATCGGAACTCAATGATTAAGCAAATTGAAGAAGTTCCCTCGTAACTTAATGATTAAGCGAATTGAAGAAGCTCCTTCGGAGCTCAATGATTAAGTAGATTGAAGACATTTCTTGAAACTTTGTGATTAAGCGAGTTGAGGAAGTTCTTTCAGAACTTGATGATTAAAAAAACTGAAGAGTTCCGTCGGAACTCTACGATTAAGCAAGTTGAAAAGAACAAAAGAACGCGAACTTCTCGTTTCTGATTGATGATCAAAAAAAATACAAGGGACAACTTTAAAAAAGATACAAGTGTTACAAAGAAATTGATTAAGAGTGATCAGGAGATGGAGTAGATTCGAGAGTTGGCTGCTGGACCGGAGCTGGGAGCAGGGGATCGAACATGTCCTCTGGCAAGTCCACAGTCGGACTGGAACAAAGCTCCACAGGTGCCGGAGGAGACAAACTGGGACCAGGATTGTCGAACTGGTTGTCGGGAAGAACTTCTTTGAGCGTTTCTTCTAAGCAGCCTAACCACCAGCGCGCATCAACATCCTCATCTGGATTCCCATGCCAGCCAGGAGGAATGGAAAATGTTTGTTGCAGCTTCTTGCCCAACGCGTTCACGTTGAACTGGAACGCTTGCCCAACTTCCTCCTGGCAAAGCCGAACTCCTTCTCTAAAGTACGCCTCGGCCATAGGAGCTGCTTTCGACAGGAAGAGGACGGAATTCCAGAGACGGGATAGGAGTCTTTCTCGGAAAGACTCCGATACTAACTCCATTTCCGGACTCCGAGTGAAGTGATAAAAGCCCTCGTTCCACATGGTTTTTCCGAACTCAGTTCGGGTGCTCTTCTCTTCCTCCAGTTCCTCCTTTAGCCTCCTGATTTCAGCCTCTGCGTTTAGAAAAGCAGACTGCCTTTCCATGGCGAACTTCTCCTTGGCCAGCAGCAACCCTTCCCTCCTGGCTACCTCCGAACGAGCTAGTGCCAGCTCCACTTCCCGCTCCTCTAACTTAGCGGACAAGCTTTCGGCTTTGCCGGCATGAATGGTCAGGTCGCTCTCCAGAGTCTTCTTCTCCTCCATTACATCCCTCAGGAGATCTCGACGGCGAAGGGCCCTTTTACCCAACATCTCAAAATACTTAGTAAAATTCACCGCCTGAGTCACGTGCGTTCTGAACTCCTTCGCCTCAGCATCTTCTTCTTCCTCCGCCGCCTTATCACTTCGAACAATCGTCCCCTACTGAACCTCCGGATTAGCCTGCACTCCTCCCTCAATTCGCTGCCTCTTGGACGATTTTTACGAACTGGCAGGCCCCTTCTTCTTCCTACGAAGGGAGGTTGTAGCTTCAGCCGCCTCCTCATTGACCTCCTCAGCCGGATCAGCAGCATCCGAAGTCTGGATAGCCGACAGCGGAGAAGAAGTGCGAACAACAGCGACAGTCGAGGGAGATGCAACCGAGGTACTACCTCCCTCGGTCGAGCTGGGGGTGGTTTTGGAGGCTAGTTCGCCAAGACGCCTCTCCTCTTCCTGGCGGAAGGCCGCAGCCTGCTTAGCATTTACTGCTTCTTCAGAAGGAGAAAAAGCAGTCTTCTGGGCCTCGGGGATCGCTTCGTAAAAAACGAAGAACTTATTCATTGTGTTGTCTGCAATATAGTAAGACAAAGCGATAAATATGATACAGTTCGGTAAGTTGAAGAAGAGATAATGAGAGAACGATAAGAAAAATTTAAGCAACCTAAATTGAATTTATGGGGGACTTGACTGTTCGGGTAAAATCCCCAGAAAGACAACAATAGTTCACAAGAACTCATTCGAACTATATCGAATGATCCCCGGTGGAAGAGCCTGTCCAAAGACGGGATCTCGAAATCCCTGGGCGGAACAGGATCAGCTCGGTTTGAACTCTCGGCCCAAGGAATAGTTCGGAAAGGCCGATTCGCCGGAGCACGAACAAAAAAATAATATTTCTCCCAGGAGCTGATTTTATCATCTCCTGATGACAGAAATTGAGCTCGCTTTCCTCCGCTACGAGGGCTTAGGTAGAAGCGATAGGGGTTAGTATGTTTAAGAACGAAGCAGGAGCGAAATCGATCAGAGGTCGGTTCGACTCCCATCCATTTACACACCATATAAAAAGCTACAATGTAACTTATAGAATTTGGGTGCAATTGGTTGGGACACACCCCAAACGCCGAACCAACCTCTAGAAAAAAAGGATGAATGGGGGGAACTAGACCTAAGGTGACATGTTTTAAAAACCATGTCTGATAGCCAGCTGGAGCCCGATGTGGCCGATCATCGGGGCTGGGAATTATAATAGAATAGCCCGCCGCCACTATGAGCGAACTCAGAAGAACAGTATGGGTCTGGGTGGTTTTGGTGGCAGAAAAGACATTGTCTACAGTCTTTTTACGAGATCGCTTGGGAGGGGTAGAAAGGCTCTGACGACTGGAAGTAGAAGGTTTTGGAACTGGCGAATCAGAGATAGGTCGTAGGGGAATTCCTCAAAACCCTCCTCCGATTCACTCTCATCCCTCAGATTGATTAGAGAAGAAGACGCCATTTGAAAAGTATGAGCAAGAAGAAAGAAGGGAAAATGTACCTGGTTTTGTTTGGGAGGCTCTAGAAATCGCAGGAGAAGAATTCTTGTTTATGTATGCTAGTAGTTTGCAGAAGGGTTTTATGGAGGAGAGAAGGGGGTATATATAGAGAAGGGGGAAACTTCTGAGCGACGTTTTAGTTTTTTGGGGGGGAAAAACGAAAAGTAGCGTGTTTTGGGCCGTTGGATGTACTTCGATCTAACAATGAAGGCGAAAAGGCACCTCGGGATGAGGGAACTAACTAGCAGGCGTCGCATACGAATGATTGATGGGACGCGATGCTTCTCGAAGAAGCGCCACAGTTAGCAGCAACGCGAACTACATTAGTACGTGAACACACACACTCCGAAAGGGGGGAGTACTGATGTGGTCGAACTGACCACATTCGAACTATTTGAGAAACCTAACCGACTTGAAGACCAATCGACGCGAACAGAACAGAGAAGCAGACAGAACATGGATGCAAACAGGATAGTTCGCGTGTTATAGGAAGACAGATGCGAACTAATTAGACTTTCAAGATGAGATGCCGAACTAAATCCGAAGCGAACTAATTCAAATTTGAATAACTGCCATGATCGCGGGTATCTCGCCCACTTTCCACTTTTTTAGGAGAAGATCTAACTGCCACATCTTTCAGTGAGTATTTATAACCCTTATTTTTCTATTCTCAAACACACACGAAAAAATATACAAAAATCACTAGAGAAAAAGCAACGGCAAGTTTTTCCTAGATTACTGACTTGAGCGTCGGAGTCTCTTCACCGGGAAAAACTCCCGGTGTTCTTTGTTTTTACAGGTATTTCCAATCGGAGAATTCCAATCAGCACCGGAGAAGAAGAAAATTGAAGTTAGGACAAATCAGACTAAATTATTGAATTAAAAATTAACTTTTCCATCATGGATAAGCATGTACTTATAAATCACTCAAATTCCAACGGAAAAATTCCGACGGATTCTATTGTTGTTGAAATTTTTAAAATTTCAATAGAAATTTTCATTGCTGTTGGAATAATAGTTGAACTTTTATTCATTGGTCATTAATTCCAACGAAATAGTATCGTTGGAATTTCCACTGGAATAATTTTTTCCATTGGAATTGAACTAGAATAATTTTTTCCGTCGGAATTTTCAATTTCAACGGCCACTTCTCCGACGCCTCATTTCCGTTGGGATCAAAAATTTCAACCGAATTTTACCAAAGATTTCTAGTAGTGAATGACAGTAACTTCGAAATTTGGTATAGTGAGAAGCAAGTTGCCTCCTTTCATATTTAATGAAAAATAATATCTCAGAAAATAGTCTTAGTGAGTACTTGAATTTAGTTCCATCACCTCACATTAGAATCTTTTAAATATGAAACAAGTAGAAGACAACAATTTTCTTTTTCAATATTTGAAGTGAAAATAGTAAATGAATAGTTATAAATAGCCACACAAAATAACCAGTTCTTTATGAATTGAAACACTAACTCAAACGTAGATGTACAATAATTCACATAATTTATCTTCTTTTTCAGAGTCCATTAATTAATTTATAAAAACAATTTTATTGTTTTCCCACTGTGCGCAGTATAATGTGGCAGATATCAAGTATATCAATTAATTTCACTTTCCGGACAGTATAATGAGAGGATGAGATCATTACATCTCACTTGTCAGCGGTGGACATATTAAGAACTACCTTCCGTGAATATTTTTGCATTCTCCTTAGTTTTAGTGTTTTATAGTTTTTTTTAGCATATGTTACTTTACTTTGTAACAAAAATTCGAGAAAGTGTCGCCAATTTTTATAGAATACATGTACAAATAAAAAAGTCAATTGAAGGACTCAAAAAACCAATAAGTTAAATTCATTCTACCCAGAAACAACATTTAGTTTTATTTTTTCCTGTCATTAACTTGTTTCTTCAAAATTTATTTTTATAACCACATGGGTTAAAAGTATTGTATTGTCTAACACTCAACTTAGAGTAGGACTTGTGTACCCACGGGGTAAGGATCCAGGATCCGTACCCCCAACCCGACCCGAATTATATATATATATTTTTTTTTCTTTTTTTTTTCCATCTTCATCTTCATCTTTTTCCATGGCCAGCAACTCCATGTCGCGTGCGTTTTGAGATTCGGTTTGCTGATCCTCATGGCGGCTTCAGCTAATAGGGCGGCGGTTCCGGGCGGAACGCGGAGAGAGGCGGCACGGTGGGAGTTGATCGGCGGCGACTGAGAGCATGAGTTTCTGCTGTGGTTGGGGTTTATAGGCGGCGAGGAATGATTGCATCGAGAGCGTTTGTCGGCGATGTAGGATTTCAGCAGAAAAGGGTGTTGATCTTGTTTGAGTAGCTCATGCAGAAACTGTTTCTGTTTATGAGACATTGTTATGGAATGCAGAGAAGGCGATGGATGAAATATGAAGATGAGATTAAAAGTGGTGGTTTGTAATATTTGTAATGATAGATTGAAAAAGTTAGGGAAATTAGAGGAGATGGAAATTGAGAAGTGGGGCTTATAGCAAGATGATGATTAATTGGCAATAGTAAAAGAATGGGGACAGGGCCGGCCATTGGGGGTGGGTAGGAATTGAAGAGCTCATTCCAGTTTCTGTGGTGTATGCATGACTCAAATTTAAAGTTGAGAGATGAACAAAAATTGTGGAATTAATGTAATACCATTAAGGTATTAATGTAATACCATAAAGACATTTCTGTAATACCATTAAGGTATCAGTGTAATACCATAAAAGACATTTCTGTAATACCATTAAGATATTAATGTAATACCATAAAGACATTTCTGTAATACCATTAAGGTATCAGTGTAATACCATAAAAAGACATTTCTGTAATACCATTAAGGTATCAGTGTAATACCATAAAGACATTTCTGTAATACCATTAAGGTATCAGTGTAATACCATAAAAAGATATTTCTATAATACCTATAGGGTATATGTGTAATACCAATAGAGTATAGGTGTAATACCCATCACTGAATCATCAACTAGGTAATCAGGTGTGTGTGGGGCGCACACCAGACTTGCTATGGGCGCGCGTGGCGGCGCGTGGGCGCGCGTGGAGGCTGCCCACGCGCCGGGTCGGATCTGGGGGCACGGATCTAAGATCCGTACCCCGGGGTACACAAGTTTTTGCCCTCAACTTAATATATAATTTCCTCACCCATGATATATAAGGAATGTATATTTTTCAATCTCTAATTATTACATACATAGAATTTCTTATACCAAAACATACCATAATCTTTTTATAATTGTTATTAGAAATTAATGTGTTGGTTGTGGGATGGGTGTCATTAATTGATTTGGAAATTCTTTTTAAATTGAAAATAAATATTTTTAAAATATATTTTTAGTACATTTATTTTTTATATGTGTCAATACATTTCATCTAATAATTAGATTGACATGATTTCAAATGAAAATAATTTATTGAAGTGAGAATAGAAAGATTGCATTTGCCATAAAATTATTTAATATAATAGAATAAATATTAATATAATTGTTAAGTTTATATTTTGGGGTAGTTCTATAGTACACCAGGTGTATTAATACACCAGACTCTTCACTCATTTTTAGTCATCAGATCTGAGATCATTAAGGTCAAAGTCAACTATGGTCTCAGATCTAATGACTGAAAATGATGGAGAGTTTGGTGTATTAATACACTCGGTGTACTACAGAATGACCCTTTTGGGTTGTTGTGAGGATGACACGTGACACTAGTGATTGTTGTTTTATATAGATAATAAAAATTAGGAATAAAATCAGATTAAAGTTAAAGAAATCAAAGTCATTACTAATTTAAGTTATTACGATTAATCTAAAACATATTTCCAAACTTGAATTCCTCAATATACTTAAATTACTTTTTTTTATCAATTTTATTTTTTAATTAAGAAAGTTAAAATAAAAGGTTGAAAGTTTGACTTTTGGCAGTATTTTACATAGTTTAGGAAAATATTAAGTGATCATTTGTTATTTTAAATATGAGTGAGTCTTCCGTGAAACCGTTTCACGGATCATTTTACATGAGATGGGACAATTAATAACCCACACATGACAATTCACATATGAAATAGTGAAAATATATTTTGATTTATGGGTGAAAATGATTTATCTCACAAATTATCTATAAAACCGTTTCACACAAGTTTTTATGCAATAGAAACAAAGGAGTATATAAGTTCAATATCAGTGATCTTAATTAATTAAGAAATTATGGGGTTCTTTAATCAAAAAGACCTGCAAATCAAGATTTTGTATAAAGAAAAGATCGCTAATTAGGTAAGACAAATATATGAGCACATGGTTTGGAGATTTCAGTCTAACCATTCTTGAACCCTAATGATAAACACTACTATACCTTTTTAATGATACACCTTTTTGGACCGTATCTCATGATAATCTCTTATATATATATGATTATTTGGTAATTAATCATGACAACTATAATTTATTAGAAATTTCTCATGAAAGATCTCAATTCAATAAATTTGAATTGAATGCCAGTTGAGCTACATATACAATGTTTAACCCCAATAACATAATTTGATTAGTTTAATGAATATTCCCCCTTTAATTTAGTGTAAAACACTAATATTTTTTGTTGTAATAAAAACATCATAATGTAATTAGAATACTTCACATTTAAATTTACTCCATAAAAGCCCAACACAAGCAAGTTTGATATTAGGGTTTTGTCAAGTAATTAAACAAATATAATATGATGATCATCAAGTGTGTAGCTAACTTAGAAAGATTGTGAATATTAGAAGAATTAGTGGATGAAGATAATTAAGCATTATATTAAAGAGTGGTTAGAAACTTTTTGGGAATGTGAATTCCAATTCAAATACAAAGAGATAAGTCAGGAGACTTTAGTGAGCCTTCAAAATAAAAATAAAAATGCGAGTGAGCATGTGAGTAGGGTCTCAAATTTATTCAATAATATCACAACTTTTTGGGAATTTGGTTGATAGAGAACCAACAGAATAGTTTAATCTTTCTAATTTGAGTAGTAAATTAAAATAATTCAATCAAATAGTGGTAGTGACTCTCTACAGACATTCTATTGGCGGACTATCTTATGAATCTTGATTAATTAATCGTCATTTAGAAGATTTGAATGTAGATGAACCTGTGTTAACTTAATAATAAAGTGGAAAGAAGTGATGGCTCAGGGCTCTATCTAATAAAATGCAATTAATTAGTACAATTTCACCTAAACTTTTGTTGACTCACAATCAATGTATGTGTCGTTCATAATCAATTATATATATATATATATATATACACACACACTGCAAGAAAATTTTGAGGATTAGATTATTAGTTTTTCTTTCTTTTTTCCCTAATTAGGAGAGGTGATTATAGTTTTGCTGCAATACTAATGTTAGAAGATTTAGTATTGTACTGTATAATATTTGTATAATATCATGTTGATGATTACTTTAAACTTATATTGCCAAGTAAAATGGTATAAAATTCTTAAGATCAAAGAGGGGATATATATATATACACACACTATATTATACTAGTCAAATCTAAAATAAACTAATTGAATTAAATTAAATGTAGTGTAGAAATTATGTAATATCTTGCACGATGATTATCCTAGCTAGCTAGAACCTTTTGCAATTATAATTATTGGTACCTTTTCATTGAATCTTGTTAGCATAATTTATGAATAATTGTGTAAAAAGGTGTTTCACAGCCCAAAAGTAGAATCTTTTACCTAATCAAACCTGAAAAGTATGATCTTGTATGGACTTCACAATATCCTCCAATTAAATTAATTAATATTCCTTAAACAATTTCTGAATAACTAATAATAATTAATCCTATGATCCACACACACACACACCTCACTGTCTTAATTGGTCGACATGTCTTTTTGGTTCAAAAATGTGAAGAAATCAAAGCAAGATACCATGTTATGGTATATATTAGGGCTACGTGGTCTATGATATGGTAATTTTACAGCATGCAAATTAAAAGAGTTGATTAATTGAATAATTATTTGTCAACTTCTCTATAGTTGTGCCCTCTCATATCTCTTGCATTAATTATTATTCAATTCAATCGAATAATTTAGTTAATTTTGTCATCATACATGTCTTCATTTGTACCCTGGTTGGTTCTGTACTTTGGATCCATAAATTATTAGGTTTATTTATTAATAGAAACAATTAATTATTGTTTATACCATAAATACACGCACAACAAGTATATACCAATCATTCATGATGACATATATATTATATATGTGACCTAAAGAGACTAATTATTATATTCCATACAATAATATGTCATGCATGATGTAGGTCGTACGTAAGTATATATATACCTATGTAAACTAATTAGTAAACATCAATTATTTTACTGAACTTAATTGTTAACATATTTTCCCATTTTACCACTGGCCATTGGAACAATTTCAGAATTTGGCAGGCACAAATAAATAATTTTCTTGTTTGATCTTCAAACTTGAAATGATAAACATTAGTCCAATTCATAAATTATATAAGCTTGATATACGAAAACTTTGTTCTTGATATTGTTACTGACCATCTCCAACCGTGCACAAATTTTTAGTGTTAATTTTACACTATCATATTGTAAACACCGTTACGATCTCCAACGGTGTGCACCATCTTGTACACTGAAAGAGAATATGTCAGACTGTTCCAATCCCTTAAATATAAAATGAAATAAATAAAAAGAGGCAAAAACTTATATACCTATAGGGCATATAGGGACACGGATTTAGGTGTTATATACATTTTCTTCAAGTGTTATATATATAGTCTACAGATGTTACGTTTCTTGGTGTTATACATATATTCTACAAGTATTATATGCATATACGGATATACATGTGATACCTGAAGAATATACACATAATACATGTAGAGTATATATATGTAACACCTTATGATGATTAATTTGGGGGCACCATACCCCCAGGGCACACAAGTATTACTCAAAAAAAAGAGAAAAACCGTATAGAAAAAAAAAAAGATGGTGCGAATGTTGACTTGTGTAAAGTTAGCGCTGAAGAAGCGGTTGAGAAAAGCGCAAGGATTTGTAGCGCTGTTGGAGTTGAAGATTCACTAGATTAATTGGTATCGGCGCACTGTGGAGATGGCCGATATCCAACGCCGAATGTTTTTTTTTTTAATTGCGGCAAAATGCAAATTTCATCCGTGTTTGAAGCCAAATATTTTATTTTAGGGTTCTTCTGTAGTACATCGGGTGTATTAATACACCAAACTCTCCATCATTTTCAGTCATTAGATCTGAGACCATAGTTGACTTTGACCTTAATGATCTCAGATCTAATGGCTGAAAATGAGTGAGAGTCTGGTGTATTAATACACCTGGTGTACTATAGAACTACCCTTTATTTTATTTCCAAATGCTAGTTCATGTTGAGAATATGCAAACTTGGACTTATTTAGAAAAAAATTGCAATTTTCATTTTTTTTTCTACCATCGATTTTATGTATTTTAATATTGGCTCTCCCTAGCCATATTCATTTAATTTCATTTGATTATAGTTGTACTTTTGATTTTTCCACAGACGTGGAAGTTGAAATTGCTAACATGAATTTTCAATTCTAATGTTAATTAACTAGAAATTGGCATTTCGAATAAAATATATTGACACAAAATAATAGTTAGAAAACCAGAATTAATTAAGTTATGTAATTTATTGTAAAAAACAATATATTTTGTCTCTTAACATAAAAACTAAAGTTACTACAAATAAATCTAAAGTATTAAAATCATAATGCTACAAGAAAAAAAAAATCCTAATAAATATTGTTCCCTTGGATATATTACTGATCGATTTGAAATGGAATCGCTGTCACTAAATTGCTGGTTGCTAAATTTATAGATAGAAAAAATTCATCTCTAAATTTAGTTTTCGAATTTTGATCACTGATATAAACTAAAGACCGAATTAGCAACTAATTAGAGCCGGGATTATGTTTATCATTGAGATTTCATCATTATAATTCGCGATCACTAATCAGATGATGTTATTGTCTTTATAAATTCTGATGTCGCTTTCTATATTTGGACCGCACTTGTTTTTTAACCGATAATATCAAAATCGTTTTTACTCCAGAAATACAAAAGCTTAAATGAGAGAGTCTTACGGATAATTTTCAAGAGACATATCCTTTTTATCCACTAACCAATCCTAGCTATTTTCTTAAATTTATATTTAAATCGTGGGTTGTGGATTGACCCGTCTTACATAAAATGACAGGTAAAACGGTCTCACATGAGACTTCCTCGTTCACAAATTTTTTATATAACATATATTGTATCTTGGTTGGCAAAACCCTCATCTGATACTGATAGCTGCTGAATAGAGATAAAATTGAAGTTGAAGATGAGATCCAATTCAATGCATATATATTGTAAATTTGTGATGACACTCAACAATGAGCTGCACCAACATGTCGAAATTGAATACCAATGAGCAAAGACAGCTTCTTTAAAAATGAAAGATGATCCTCCCAACTGTTTCATTTTATCTCTCTCATAACTTGGTATATATGATTTTGTTTAATTCTAAGTAACAGTTTAGAATTAGCAAGAAAATAAAATAAAAATCTTTCTTTTCAATGCTATTCCTGTCTTGATTAATTCTAGAGTAATTAGCTTTCTCTTCTTGTTTTACACTTTTACTTATTTTCAAGAAGCGTATTGAGTCACTTGTATATGTATTGATCGATGAATCGAATTTATGATTGTTGTAATGCCAACAAATACTAGTGAAGTGATATATATATATATATATATATATATGCACACACTAGATTAATAACCACGACTCTGGTGATCATGAGAATAAAATTAATTAGGTATATTGGTAGTATTAATTAGGCTACTAAAAAGAATAATACATAATATAAAATGAAATCAATCCAAGTGGCATAAAAAGTATGAGAATCACCTTTTTGGTTTAACTGCAGAATGTGAAAATTGAGAGTAGATTGAGCGGAGATATGCTGTTCACAACCACTACATACTTAGTTGTCTTTTAAGAGAGAGAGAGAAGAGAGAGAGATATATATATATAATTTAGCTTCCTTAACATCAAATTATGGAGTTATATAAATAAGAGTAATGATAGTAGCACAAAACAGTGTGCTCTCAAGTCCACAGTGTTTTAGTTTTACATTTATGATCAACAATCAAAGGCCAAGTAGAGTGGACTACAATTGTTTAAGGTTAGTGTCTACTTTCAAACTTTAATTAATTTTCAGTTTATTCTATTTAATGAGTTATAAATAATATTTTGGAGTTGGGTTAATTCTGCATGCACTTCTAGTACAAGAAATTAATTCTTGAAAAAGTGCCCACAATAATTTGTCCCTAATTTGAAATTTGAATATGAATTTCATATACTTACACTCAATTTCATATTCTTATACTACAGTTTTGTGCTATTCTCTCTCATCTCTTTTCATTGGGTTCTAAATTAATCACATGTTTCTCTACTTTTTGAAGTCAAACAATGCTATTAATTAATCCCTCTTCTTAAAAGTATGTAGGGATTGGCCTAACTTTATATTTCCTCCAATTGAGAGCAAGTCAAGATAAGAGAGTTCATGCATTTGAACTACAACCATGCCTACATCTTAATTTATATCCATCATCTTCAATACAGTTTTTTATGCACATTTATTCAATTGATATAAGAATTTAAAATACATAACTTATAAGTTGTGACGGGTAAGTTTTATGTGAAACCATCTCGCGGATCATTTCTTGTGAGATGTGTTAACCCACAGCTCACACTGCATAATTTACTTATAAATTTGTGAATATGAGTTTGATTAATAGGTAAAAAAGATTTGTCTCATGAAATTCATCCGTGAGACCGTCTCGCGTAAGTTTTTGTGAATAAAAAAACCAAACATGTTAACTTAGAGTGAGTCTTATATGAGAGCGTCTCACGGATCATCTTACATAAGAAGGTCAACACACACTTCGCAATTCATATATAAATTTGTGAAAACGAGTTTGATTTATAGGCAAAAAAAATATGTCTCACGGGAACTATCTGTAAAATCGTCTCACACAAATTTTGTGTATAAAAATTTATTTTTTCACCATAAATGTTGGTTTTGTTACTTTTCAACCACAAATAAAAAGATATAACAATTACTCTTCTTAAAAAGTTTAAGAAAAATGACAGTGAGATTTAATGGTTTACAAAATCGTGTAACCCATGGCATTCAAAGTGTTACATTAAATTTATATGAAAATCGTATAAGTCACTGAGTGTCAGAATGTGGCGTGATTGTTTGTCTTTTAAAAAGGGCAATTTTGTCCATTTTCATGATTTGTGCAAGAAAAACAACACAATTAGTTGTATGTTTAAAAAGTTAATACATGATGATTTGATTTTGTGGTATTTCTGACTATTATACTCTAATATACACTACTAGTCAGGTACGTAGCTACTGAGGGACCCCATTGGCCTCTCTCAAAGCTTTTTTTTTTTTTTTGAAATGTAGTATACTATTTTGTGTGTATTATATTAAAAAATATAACATTTTAAAGGTAAATAATATTTCATATACATTATATAAATAAATGTATCAATTCAAATCAAACCTTATCTATAATCTCATTTATTCATCAATTAATATCTCATCTATAATTTCATTACCGGTCATATTCTCATCCATAATTAATCTTTCACCCTTCTTCTCAAAAACACAAAACTATGAGAAATTTTAACTTAAAATCTTCTATTTTACATTGTTAGATCTCATCTACAATTTTATTCACTCATCAATAATTCATTTAACTAAAAAAATGTCACCCTTCATTGAAGAAACATATAATATCAAAAGTTTGAACTCAAAACTTTCTATTTACATTGTTTGATTTTAATATATTTATTCAATACATCTTCTAATTGATACTTCTAATGTCACATAATCTAGAACTTTTTGTGAGGAATTTCTCTAACTTAATTTTTTTAAATTAAATATATATTAACTTTAATATAATACATTAATCCTTGAAAATAATGTATCTATAAAATAATTAAAACATATATGAGTTTCCCTAATTATATAAAGATAGCTTCATATTTTCCCACGATAACATTTCTGACTTCGTCACTCATAGTAGCAGAGGTTCTTATTTAGTAGCGAGGTTGAATTCAATACACATACATACCCCAATTTTATAAATAGAAAAAAGAAAAGTGAAGAGATAATTTGGAACATTGATTAATTTTGTGTGTCTTAAATAACTTTTTGAAGATTAAAGGAAAAAAGAAGAGATAAGAGATTAGATTAACTAAATTGGAAATGAATATAAAATACCATTGGGCAGAGCATAATACTAACCAAATCCCTTCTTCTTAATTGATCATTAATAGTATTTCGTTTAACAAACACGTGTTTTACAGCGTGTCCTTCATTGAAACTCGTAGTAATTAAGTAGTACTTCTTAATTTTGGCGTCTTATATAATAGTATAATAATTCAACACAAAATTTAAATTATGGTTTCCCATTAGCAAAAGATCATCATCCATGAAAGCATTTACCTAATTATAATGCATATATTTTTTGTTAATAACGTTGCAAGAAAGTGGGACGAAAATTAAACTACCACTTTAAATAAGTAAAGATATCTTTTAAATATCAGTTAACTTAGATAAACAAACATATCATTTCTCAATTTGTTTAAAAGATTGGATTGCATTAAAATTTGATGTATTACACTAAAATATCAATATGTTTTGATCTTTTACATATAAGTCCCTAGAAAGATAAATTCGTAGGTCAGTGCATATAAAAAGATTACTATAGAAAGGTGGGAAAATAATTATTTGGTTCAAGAAAATATGGAATAAAGTAGAATAATACTTCGTAGTAAAAAGCAAATATAGGAAGCTTCGATTTAATGTCACGCGTCCGCACATTTCAATACTACTAGGATCCATCTTATCCTCTCTCTCTCTCTCTCTCTCTCTCTCAACACCTTTTGGTATCTCTATCTCTCTCTCTCATAACACCTTTTGGTATATCTCTCTCTCTCAACACCTTTTGGTATGGCTATGTGAATTATATCTCCAAAAATAGGAAAAATAGGTTAGTAGATTGGGAATTAAGCACTCAAAGTCAAGGAATATTGTTCAAGTGTAGTCTCTAAAGTCTTCCCCATTATTATTACCTTTTGTATTTTACCAATATATATGTCTACTACTTATAATTAATTACATAATTTCTTTTACTTTTTCCAAGATTCCAAATTCAAAAGAGATGATGTAAAATAATTCCAAATTAAAGGGTAATAGAGTGTAGTAGGAATTAAAGGGTTTTAAATGGTATTTAGAGTGGCAATTTCAATTTTGGGCATGACACAAAAGAATATATAATCACCTATTCAAAATCCGTATATATTAATGTGTATATGTTGAAATTCTATGCAATTAGTAGTAGATAGATAAATAGTTTATTAGTCATTTATGTCAAGTGGCATTCTTACCCTATTAAAAAAATTGATTCATTTTTTCCTTTTTTCTATTTTTTACTATTATGCATGCTCCATGGAATGCTTATATTGTTGAAAGTAATTAATTGATGGGTTTTCCTATGAGAATCAATAGATAACATTATCCTAAAAGAGAATAATATAGTAATTTTATATTTATAATTATGCTATTACAAAAATATTTTATAATTTTGTTTCTTTTTGTGACGATTGGTGTAAACTAGGATAAGTAATGGCCACGTGAGCAGTGAGGTATGTAGTGAATTATTTATTAGAAGAGGAGAATGGCCATTGACATATCTTCCACTTTTTTTTCTCATTTTGTTAAGAAAATAAAATTTGCAAAATAAGAAAAAGTGACATAAAGAGATGGGGTGTAGTTGAAAAGGTAGGAATGATTCTATTTGGCAAAAATGTTTCCCAATTTTCTAGTGCTTTCTTTCTTTGTTGAAATATTGAAATTAAATGATAAATGTTCACATGTAAATTCTCCCACATCGATAAAATATTTGAAGAGAGAGTCTCTTATAAGTCTAGTGAGTTACCCCTACTATCACAATTGATTTTAGGATGGATGTTGATCACTTGGTGGCTACCTTCACGGTGTGGGACGTGCTAGATATCCCCCAACTTTAACATTCTTTTTTATATGACACCCTTCACGGTGTGGGACGTGCCAGATATCACTCGACTTTAACATTCTTTTTTATTTTTTTTTCACAAGACTTTAACGTTCTTCATACTTCATCTGACCTATTATATCTCCATTTTTCAATATGAAAAAGGGGAAAAAAAATCTCATATATATCTATCTTGTTTTGATACCTTCCACCATCAACTTTTCAACTTATGACATTCTTTAGACATACGATATCTGTAGAAATTATTGAGTTGAAATCAAATTGCTCATAATATTCAGTGGAAACATTGTGTTGATTACTCATAGTAATCAATTAGTTCAATTATGCATAAACTTTGGAGTTTGCTTTGATAATCTGATCAGAGTTTAAGGTTGATAAATATAATCCCATCAAATTTTTTTTATCAAAAGATAACTTTATCTCAACTTTCTTACCATTAATGGTGTAGTTCACAATAGGTAATTCATAAGTACAAAAAGATTTAAAAATCAAAAGACTTATGAAGAAAAATGATATATATATGAGAAAAACAAAAAACTCTTGAACTACTTTTTAGTCATAAGAAGAGATAATTGTAATTTCAGAAAAAACAAATTACCTAGAATCAGTTGAGTCTGTGTATTCAAAATTAAGTAACCTACAATATAATTCCTCTTAAATAACAAAAATAAAATAAATACTATGATAGATTAATCGAATGTGTACAAATTCATGCCTCGGATAACACGGCATTTTAACTTTTCTAAATTTATAATAACACTAGGACTAAATTCTTAATTTAATTAAATGATATCACATTTAACTCATTCCAATTTTTTTAATCTTTTTTCTGTTTGTGAAATGCGAAACACAATGTTACAGTAAATTTTAAAGAGTGATGAATTGTAGTTTTTACTCTGTTAAAATTTTGTGTTTGAGCTTATCTAAGTAGTTGATAAAATCTAGTTTTAACAAAACGTTCGAGTTGAATTCATAACTTGATTAGCTTATATTAGTTTTTCATTTTCGTGCATCCGTGCAACTGGGTCAACCCGATCCACATGCTTAGTAACGCGCGTTCTCTCACATGTCTGGTGGGTGTACTCAAACCCACCAAAATTCACTATAAGTGTTCTACCTTCATATTATGTTAGTCATACTTTCATGGAGATATGATTAACATAATATAAATGTATAACTAACATAACATAAATGTCAGTGATTTTGAACTAAGGGTATACAATTTGAAAATGAATGTATGACTAAGATAATATAAATGTATGACTAACATAATGTAAATGTATGACTACATAATATAAAGGCTACGACCGAAACAACAAAATTCATTAACAGAAAATAAAAGGGTTATGGACTGTACCGGCCCGAATCCAACCCGAGTGCATGGATTTGACATCCATGCACCGGGTGCACATGAGACTTTTTCTTAATTTTTTGAATGCATATTTGTATTTATATGTACACTTTTTCAGAAATTAATATACTTTTGGTTCTCAACTATATAAAAGAAAAACTTTAAAAAGTTTCCCGCTATGTCTAGGAAATTTCAAATCTGCACATAAATTTTTGCAATAAAGTTCCATAGCTATTAAAATTATAACTTCATCATAACTTTATGAGAAAACTACAAAATAAGTCCCAAAACTATTGAATCTTAACAACTTCATTTTATCCAATTAAATCCAAGAACATTTGAAATGCTACAACTTCTTTAATTCTAAATCAATGACTTCATTGAAATTCCAGCAGAGACACTCGATATGTCGAGTAGACCTACGAGTAAGACAGAAAACTATATGAATATCCCAAATCCAACAGTTACAAGATTGTGAAACTCCGAAAATCATAAAACCTAACTTCGAAAAGCGATTCAAGCATTCGAAAAGCTCCCACCACTCCACAAAATAGTGACCAAGAATTAAAAAGAGGAAAAGGTAATAAATGAATGAGAATGTGTGTGTGAGAGATCGCCATCTCAATTAAATAAATTAGGTAGTGTGAGAAGAGTGTGATAGGAAACAGCTAAGAAGAGTAGCCAAAAAAGAGAGCAATTTGTAGGCAATTAGCTTCTCTACTTTTATTCCATACCCTTGTTTGCACACACAACAAATGCACAGCCTGTACCTTCATTTCTCCAACCACCCTCTTTTCTTTTTCTTTTTCTTTTTCTCTCTTCTAAATAATAATAATATTATTATTATTAATAATTGTTCTCTATAACCACCAATAATTACTTGTTATTATCCATTAATTTAAAACCCCATTAATGATTTTCAGAAATGAAATCTTTACCCAATTAAGATCGCGTGCATAAAATATCACAACAAATCATATGTTTCCCTTTTTTCTTTTTTCTTGCCTCCATTTTTAATGGAAATTAGAGATCATCCTTTCCTAAATAGTTTGGTTGAAGGTATATTTTTTCATGCTAAATTTCATGTATCTGGATTCACTTAAACCGGTTAATATATCGCATTTATAACTGTGGGTTTATATACTAAGTTAAGTGAATTTTGAAATGAAATGGTTCTTTAATTTTTGCTTGACATCTAGACTATATATAAAGATTAAGTAAATTCATCAATAATTAAAAAAAAAAAAAAAAGACAAGATCAAAAGATTCACAAAGTAAGTATTTTGTCCAAAGATGAAAGTTATAACCAAATCTTGAGACAAAAATGCTTCAATCCCTCTCTCCCTCTCTTTCTCTATCTCCTCCTTATTTTCCTTCATAAATAGTGGGACTGTGCAAAGTTGTGTTTTCTTGAAATTCCGATTAGGTTTTTCTGCTAACTCAAAGTTTTCTCAATATTTAACAGCTTGTCGCTAAAGTGGGGGAGAGAGCATTGGACTTTGTGTGGAAATTGACTTTGGATTGTGTTTGTTGAGAGACAGAAAGAGGGGTGGTGCCATTTTGAGGAGAGAGAAAGGGAGAGAGGAGAGAGAAAGGGGAGCTATGATATAGAGTAGTATATAGCATTAGCATATTGGCAGAAAAACACAAGACAATTGGAGTCTATAGATACACAGAGACATATATATATATAGGCATCAGAATTGAGTGCTGCGAGCCCGGCAGCATTTGTGTGCTCCGCCGCTCGTGTGCTGCCAAAATTCCCAAAAAACCATCTTCACAATTCACAGATCTCAAGGCCCATTTATTGGTTCTTGTTTATTATCAGCATTGCCTTTTTCTACTATATTATTTGTTTCAAAGATTGGGTTTTTTTACCTTTCCTTCATCTTCACACCATTTTCCCAAGTCAAAATACAGAGAACTTGGTGGTAATTCCGTGCTCCTCTTTTCTTTATGTATGTGTAGCATATACATACACATATATATATTTATATATATACTCAGAGGCCACAATCAAAGGGGGGTCGGTGATACTGTTGGGATTCTCTGTTTATTTTCCAAGCTATTCAAGGTACAACCCAAGCATTTCTTCACCCATTTGTGCCCTTTCGGTTTCTTTGTTTCCCATTTGTTTTGTATTGTTTATTGCTGATTATCCTAAGGGGATAGCTTACTGTGGGCTTGTTCTGGTGTTCCCCTTGGTTTTGGGAGTGAAACTCGGCCCGTGATTGTTGGAGTTTGATTGTTTTATAAAGGGCTGGGTTTGTCTCTTCTTTGTGAAATGGCATTGGCAAGAATTGTTTGAGTGGGCTTTTGGTTTAATGTGGAAATGTTGATTCTTGGTGAGGTAGAAGAGGCTTTCTTTGACACTTCTGATCATTTGATCTCTGATGAGGGCTCGGATTATGATGTTTGGTTGAGAGAGCCACAGAGTGTTAGTGAAAGAAGGGGTAGTTTTCTGTCGAGAATGGGATTTGAATCTGATAGAATTAGTGAAGCTAGTAAAGGGTCATCATCTTGTGACAATTTGCTATCCGAAAGGAGGAATTCGAACAGTCAAGCAAACTGTTCGGTTGATTACTCTGATAGAGATTGGTTGGATGATGTAACCATTGATGTTGAGATGGAACTTAATGAGAAACCAGTGTGTGATAGTGAATGTGAATTGAAGCAAGAGGA
The DNA here is from genome assembly GCA_005771605.1 of Scutellaria baicalensis. Lineage (NCBI taxonomy): Eukaryota > Viridiplantae > Streptophyta > Magnoliopsida > Lamiales > Lamiaceae > Scutellaria > Scutellaria baicalensis. The sequence goes on along the minus strand of CM016722.1, from coordinate 32,452,107 downwards.
GGAGAAGATTGTTACGGTTGGTAAGAAAACGAAGAATGTAGTGAGATGGTTGAGAAGCTTTACTAGAATGGTGAAGAAAAACCATAGCTCAAAAGCATCAAAACTATGCATTGAATCTGGAAAGATGACTCGAATCAAAATGGATCAGAATCGGAAGAGTTATATGGAGTGCACGGGGGTGTATGCTGGCCAAGAAGTTAGAGCCCACAACGGCCTAATTTGGACGATGAAGTTTAGCCCGGATGGCCAGTATCTAGCTAGTGGTGGTGAAGACGGTGTCGTTTCAATATGGCGTGTCACTATGGTGGACGCCACTTGCAATGCCGATGAATGTAGCTTCGATGTAGATAGCAAATTGAGTCACAAATCATGTCATGATGCATCCATTATTATCCCTGATAAGATTTTTCATCTTGAAGAAGAACCCTTGCACAAATTCATGGGTCATAGCAGTGATGTTTTGGACTTGGCTTGGTCTCCATCTAATGTACGTTTTTATCTGCTACTTAATTGTTTCTTTAATATCTATCTTTTTTATTTGGATTCAAATGAGATTGTATTTTTTGGTTGCAGCATCTTCTGTCATCATCTATGGATAAGACGGTCCGGTTATGGCACGTTGACTCTGACAAATGCCTCGGAGTTTTTCATCACAACAATATGGTAAATCCTTTTCTATAATCTGATTAGTAGAAGTTTGTTTCTGTTCCTTATTGCTTATCAAAATTGTGTGGATGATCCAGTTACATGTGTTCAATTCAATCCTGTGGATGAGAGTTACTTTATGAGTGGTTCGATTGATGGTAAAGCTCGTGTTTGGGGCATCCATTAGAAGTAGAGTCGAGCAATGGCTAATGTACGAGACATAGTCACTGCAGTATGCTACCAACCAAATGGAAAGGTGGGACTTGATATTGATGTTGATAGTGATATTGTATTAACAATCGAAATATGTTGAAAAGAAATCTAACATTTTCCGGTTCTTTGGACAGGTTTTGTCGTTGGCACGCTCACTGGGAATTGTCGATTATATGAATCATCAGGTGCATATTTGATCTGATAATGAGTTTATTATGTGCTCAATGATCTGTAAGGTGTTTCTAACGAGTATGTCTTATTT
>CM016722.1:32428726-32450887 GCA_005771605.1 Scutellaria baicalensis | reverse complement strand
ATATTTATCTTTATATATTAGCAAAAATAGATTAATGAACCATATGACTATTGATAAATTTTAGTCTTTATTAAATGATGGATTTTCCGTACCCAATGTTATTGTTAGTGAATGTGTCGAGATAAAACAAGAAAAGTGTAATTTTACATGTATTATAGGTTTTTCTTTAATTTCCTTATTCAATTTGTACATTTTTCGAATGTAAAAATATAACTAAAAAAAATTAAAATGAAAATTGTCAAACAATTATCATGCAATCAAACAAAATATATAATTGACTTATCAAAATTTGTATATTTTAACTTTCAATTCACGTATTTTAAGTAAACTATGAATTATATCTTTGAGTATATTATAATTTCACCATTTAAATAAATTTAAGTCTGTGCATCGCACGGGTGAAACACTAGTATATATAACAACACAAACATTTCCTCAAATAGTAACATTAAAATTTTCCCACCAAAAACACCCTACCAAAATTGGAAATGATTTTTTTATTAAAATAAATGTTAAATGATAAATAATAAATTATGATTGATGATAATATATTTAAGGAAGTGATTGATGTAATAAAATTACCATATTTGTCAATATGGTAAGTCAACTTTAATTATCAATTTCTATTGATATATTTATAATATCATTTAGCAATGTGTGTGTGTGTATATATATATATATATATATATATGATTTACATCATATAATATCATAATCATAATATCATATAAATAATAAAACAATTATTCATTCGATGTTAATATATATTTATATATAATTTAATATGCATGTAAATATATACATAAAATATATTTATTATATAATTCTTATCATTACAAAATAATAAAATATATAAAAAGATAACCAAAATATAGATACAATTTTATGTAATTTTGTTGACGTATAAAACATAATTGTTATATAAAGGAGTAGATATATAAAAATTAATTCGCCACTTGATAACCAAATCTACATAAAACATAAAGTCAACAATTAAATAATTCTAAATATAAAAATTAAACGATATATTGTAATATATATATATATATATCATATAGAAAGAAATTAAAGAACTCCACTTGATTTGATAATAAATCATATGTAATAATAAAATGAATATCATATTTAATTAATTATGATATTAATATTCTATAATGTGACATTATCTTTTTATATATATATATATATATATATATATGTGTGTGTGTGTGTGTGTGTGTGAAGAAGAACATTTCCTTAAATAATTTTTCCACCCAAAAGTTGTTTTGATATTTATGGAAAAGATATAATGTTTATCCATTAAATAAAAAAGTCAATTGCCCATTAATCTTCTATATATAAGGATGAATATTATTACAAATTAGGGAAGAAAAAAAGAAATTATTGCAATTAGCTATCCTTCTTCTATTTAATACGTTTCAATTTAATAAAAATGTTAATTTAATAAGTTTCAATTTAAAAAAATGTTAAATTATTTTATAGATGCAAATTAAATGATTTTTCATCTAAGCATTCCATATGATTTTATATAAAAATTTCTTGATGACTTATACATCAAGTTATTTGACATCAATTACATAAAAATATTGATTTGTTTTAAAATTAATATAATTTGAAATGTCATTTTAAAAATATAATAGATGTTGATGTTATCGTTTTCATCCTTTAAATAAGATACAAATAAGTCTCTACTAAATTTTACTATTAAAATTGAATATACAATAATATGAGCAAACAAATAAGATTGTGATATTATCTTGATCTTGATTTTATATAATATATATATTGAACAGGATTTTCTATTTTGTAAATAATAAAATTCAATAAAAATAATATTTAATGTATAACATAATGTAATATAATAAAACTTTTTGATTTTATCAATAAACACATTGATTGTGAATGATGTGATTTGATTTCATGTATAGGAATTAAGTAGAAACTGAACATTTATTTGCAATCATTATAATTAATGGGAAAAAAATCTATAAATTAGGAAGCAGCTAAATTTATGACATACAAAATGCACTAATTTCATATCTAATGAACAAATTATGCACTATAAATATGAGAGAAAAAACTTAGAATTGACTCACACTTTCTCTTTAATTTCTCAAATTCTGCAATACAAATCTTTTGCTTTCATGGTGCTATCATGGGATTGTGTTCTTTTTTTCTTTTTTTCATTTGTATTTTATTTGGTTATGATTTTTGATGGACGGTTAATAATTTTTTGACTTTATCAATCATTTCTTAACGATTAAAGTTCCTATTGTTATTCATATTTGGAGATGAATGTTTTATTTATTGGTATTGCATATGGATTATTATTAATGTAATTTTTTTTTTTACTTTATGTAGGAATTTCGTGAAGAAACCTGAATGAAAACTTACATGGAAAAGTGATAAAGAAGACTATAAATTTACATTACAAGGTAGATTGTTTTTTTTTTTTTTGTTAGAAATAATTGGAAATTAATCATATATTTTGTTTTTATATTTCTTTTATGTTTTTGAGATTTTATCATAGAATTTATTTGTTTTAAAGAGATAACATGCTTAAAAGTAGTTAGTTGAATTATTCCTTCTATCTTATATAGAACATAGCTTTCATGTTGTGATTTGTTTACGTAAACATTATTCTTTTATCTTGAATAGTGTACTTGAAATGTGATAATTTCTATAGAATTCATATCCATCTTATTTATATATAAACTAAGTTTAAAATTACAATATCTTATTTTATTACCGTACCTAGAGATTATCTCCAACAATTAAATATTTAAAATATATAATATATAAATTACTTAATTTCATTATATTACATTTGTATATACTTTTTTTTCCCAAATATCAAATAAAAATATTATAATTATTTTATCAAATTTTATCCCGTGCATCGCACGGGTACAAAACTAGTATATATAAAAACACAAACATTGCCGAAAAAAGAAAGTAAGATTTTTCCCGCCTAAAACCACTTTCTATTTATGTAAATTTTGTATATATATTTATTTTATATACATATATTAAGTATATTCATTGCATTATATTTTCTAAGGAAAGTCAAAATGATTATTTAGGTAAGGAAATATTTATTGACGTTATATATGGATACACCTTTCAATTTAAATAAATTTTTAGATTATTTTAAAGATGAAATTTACAAGATCTGGTCATGAACTAACAAGTCCAATTTCATGATTCTTTAAAATTTCATGATTGTTTAAAAGTCCGACTATATATATATATATATGTGTGTGTGTGTGTGTGTACATATAATGAGATAAGTTAGTAATCTATAAAATAAGATTTTCCATATAATCAAATCAAATATCCATATTTTTTAGGGAAAATTTCAATTTTAGTTCACTTAGAAAGCTACTGTCCAATTTTAGTCCACCATAGAACCGGTTTTCAATTTTAGTCCAATTAAGCAAAAAATCGTCACTATTTGGTCCATTTTTCGCCGGAATACCTCTTTCTCCGGCGATTGTAATACAATTGCCCCCAATTGTCACCGGATTACACGTGGACTGCTATTGACTGCTATTGGCCAATCAAAATAATCCGGATTACACGTGGACTGATTTATATAAATATATTTATTAGATAAGAAAAAAAATGTAAACTTTACATTTTAAATCTAAAAACTAAAATCTAAAAATGAAAATGAAAAATGAAAATGTAAAAAACAAAATCTAAAATCTAAAAACTGAATCTAAAATTAAAAAAACGGAATACCAAATCCTAATTCCTAAATCGAAATCGAATGTCCTAACCCTAAAATTAAAATCAACAAGAAGATGATCTATCGAGCCATCCATTGCCGGTGATTGAGGTCTGAGAATGCCTCCCCGAAAGCGCAAGGAAGTCCTAACTCGAAATGATCAACCCCGACGAAAATCAAAACGGGCGTAAGCCCTAACTCCTGAAAAAATCCTCAAAACCCGTCGAAGCCCCAATTCCACCAAATCCGGAAGAAACCCTAAATGTACCAGTAAACATAGAGGGTGAGGAGGACATTCGGTGCTCAAGTCCAAGTTTGGAAGAAATCCCTCCACCAGATACCAGATGGAGGTGCGGCTGAAAATTTGAAGAAATTGGAGCTTAAGAGGTTGCGGGATGAAATAAAGAGAGAAAAAGCAATGAAAGGTGAGTGTCAACACTTTCTTCCTATTTATATTCGGGTTTCTGGTTTAATGGGGCTCATTTTGTTAGTTTGTTTTTAATTGTTGGTTGGTGGCCATTGTTGGGTAGCATTGAAAGGTGTAGAATATTGTTTTTTTTTATTAACTTTTGATGTGTGGTCCATATATGTTTTGAATGCTTTTGGATAGAATATACATTGTTTGTTTGGCCCCATATGACTATAGAATAGAATATACATTGTTTTGTTTTGTTTGGGCATATGATGATGTGTTTGCTTTTTTCTTTATTTGTTTTTAAACAGTTGGCATTGAAAATTTGATGACTGTGGTACTTCATGGGGGGGGGGGGGGTGAATTTAGACTTTTACCAAAGGCAGCGTATGTTGGGGGTGAAAAACTTGTGCTGGAGTATGTGGAACCCTGTTGTTTGACTTTGATGACATTGACTGAATATGGCTTAATTAGCATTGCTTGTGGAACATTGCACCATAGATTTCATACAGTGTGCAAAGATGGGTTTAAATTGATAGATAGTAATGAAGGGCTTCTTACTTTGTTGAATAAAAATCTGGAAAATGGGACCATGCATGTATATTTAGAACCAGATGTTTTGTTTGATCCTGTGGATGAAAATGAACAATCTGATGATTTGTGTGAAGATGAAGATTTCATAATTGGTGATAATGCTAGAGATAGGGAATCTGACCATGAATTGTCTGATGATTATGAGGAAAAAATACATGAAAGGTCTATGTAGATAGAAAACTTGTCCCTGACTTTGATGATGAGAGTGATAATGATGTGGTAGATGTTGATGGGGTGGGTTTTGATGAAAACCTTGTGTTTGATGATGAGAACATGACTGAAAGATACCCCATATATAATCTCAAAATAGAATGGAACCCCACCTTCCGACTAGGCATGTTGTTTAGTTCTAAGCAAGAGTTTAGGAAAGCCATACAATCTCATGCAATAATGACAAAAGATACCAGAAAACAGTGAGGAATAACAAGGAGAGGGTGTATGTAAGGTGTAATGGGTTGGGTTGTACTTGGAAAATACATTTAAACAAACTTGATGATGTTGAGACTTGGCAAATAAATGTATATCAATCTGTCCATGAGTGTGCACCTACTCATGAGGTGAAAAATATGAGAGCAAAATGGCTAGGTGAAAGGTTTCTGCAAAGATTTCAAACTGACCTAACTAGGAAACTCAAGTCCTTTAGGATGGATGTGATTAAGGACTTGAGGTGCAATGTATCTAGGATGGATGAGAGTGATAATGATGTGGTAGATGCTGATGGGGTGGGTTTTGATGAAAACCTTGTGTTTGATGATGAGAACATGACTGAAAGATACCCCATATATAATTTCAAAATAGAATGGAACCCCACCTTCCAACTAGGCATGTTGTTTAGTTCTAAGCAAGAGTTTAGGAAAGCCATACAATCTCATGCAATAATGACAAAAGATACCAGAAAACAGTGAGGAATAACAAGGAGAGGGTGTATGTAAGGTGTAATGGGTTGGGTTGTACTTGGAAAATACATTTAAACAAACTTGATGATGTTGAGACTTAGCAAATAAATGTATATCAATCTGTCCATGAGTGTGCACCTACTCATGAGGTGAAAAATATGAAAGCAAAATGGCTAGGTGAAAGGTTTCTGCAAAGATTTCAAACTGACCCAACTAGGAAACTCAAGTCCTTTAGGATGGATGTGATTAAGGACTTGAGGTGCAATGTATCTAGGCAGCAGTCTTTTAGAGCAAAGAAGAGGGCTTTGGAACTCATTCAAGGAAACCTTGATGATCAATATATGAAATTTTGGTCATATGTAGATCAACTTAAGAGAACCAATCCAGGTTCAACAATTCTGCTAGAGACAGATGACCAGAACAGGTATTCTCATCTTTATATTTGCTTTGATGCTTTGAGAAGGGGTTTTTTAGGGGGCTACAAGCCATTGTTGGGAATAGATGGATGTTGGTTAAAGGGAAATGCAGGGGGTATCTTGCTAAGTGTTGTGGGAGTTGATCCAAATAACAACTTGTATCCTGTGGCATATGCAGTTGTTAAACAATAAAACTTTGGAACATGAGAGTGGTTTTTGACATGTTTGAAACTAGATCTTGAGATAAACAATGTTGAGTCCTTTACTTTGATTTCTGACAAACAAAAGGGTTTGATCAAGGATGTGGGTTCTGTAATCTTTGGGGCAGAACATAGGGTGTGTGTTAGGCATATGCATAATAACATGAAGAGTGCAGGGTTTAGGGGAATGATGCATAAAAATCTGTTGTGGAATTGTGCCCAAGCCACAACACATGGTGAGTTTAGGGAGGCCACGAGGAAATTGAAGGAACACAGTGAGCCCCTGTGGGAGTGGTTCAATGATAAACCTCCCACTCAGTGGAGTAAGACATTTTTCAAAGAGAATGCAAAATGTGACATGCTTTTGAATAATGTGTCCGAGTCTTTTAATAGCTGCATACTTGAGACAAAAGATAAGCCAATCATTACCTTGGTTGAATGGATAAGGATTTACAATATCATGAAGAGACTGCAAAAGTATAGGGATAAGACCCTTGAAAAATTGGTTGGGAAATTGTGTCCCAAAATACAGAAGATATTGGATAGGTACGGGGATTACATACAACAAATTATAAACTTTATTTATTTCTGGAATACATATAACAAATTAATTAAGAAAATGATGAAAACAGACATTATACCGAAAGCTTATTAAAAAGTTCAAGATGAAAGGGTGAAAGACCGTTGCCACCCCACTTGACAGCTTTAAAGCACTACAAAAAGATGATGGCTCACCAAAGGCAGATATCTCAAAATTTCGAAGCTTGATCGGAAGTCTACTCTATCTAACAGCGACTCGACCTGACATCATGTACGCAACGAGCTTCTTATCAAGGTTTATGCAGGATCCAAGTCAGATTCACTATGGAGAGGCAAAGCGAGTACTCCGATATCTTCAAGGAACTAAAAACTTCGGCATATGGTATGAATTAACATCTAACTCAAAGTTATTTGGCTATACTGACAGTGATTGGGCAGGCTCTGTTGAAGACATGAAGAGCACATCAGGGTATGCCTTTACAATGGGTTCAGGAATATTTTCTTGGGCATCTAAGAAACAACCAACAGTTGCACAATCATCAGTCGAAGCAAAATACATAGCAACAGCAATGACTACAAGTCAAGCTATTTGGCTTAAATACATACTTGAAGACATGGGAGAGCCGCAGGATGATGCTACCAAAATCTATTGCGACAGTAAATCAGCAATAGCTATCGCAAAAAACCCAGTGTTCCATAGCAGAACTAAACACATAAAGATCATGTACCACTTCATTCGAAAAGCAGAAGCAAACAAAGAAATCGAGTTGGAGTACTGCAGGACTGAAGACCAACTAGCAGATATTTTTACAAAAGAACTACCTCGAGGAAAGTTCGAGACACTACGAAGAAAAATTGGAGTCACAGAAATATGCATCAAGGAGGAGTATTAGAAAGTGATGCACATTTCTAGAATTCTCTAGAACTTTATAGATGTATCTAGAGTATTCTAGAAAGTGAAAGAATAATATAGAAAAGAAGAATACTCTAGAATATTCTAGAGGTAGAATAAATAAAGAGAGAAGAAGAGTATTCCAGAGTAATCTAGAAATAGAATATGAAAGAATACTCTGGAAACTTCTAAGACCTCCTATAAATATGGGAGGAGCTCATTTGTAAGAAGTGAACTAGAAACCAAAGCAATAAAGTGAAAGTATAGCTTTCAAAATCCTTATCACCCTACCTCAAAAACTTTCAACTATTTCCTACTAAATCTTTCCTAAAACCTCCTTCCTATCCTAAGTTCATAAATACTAAAACACATCTCTCACCAATATCCAACCTTCAAATACCATCAAAAAAGCATTGCTGATGATCTCATGTCAGCTGGAACCAAGATTACTGATGATGGATAGTGACTTTTTATTCTTGGAGGACATGGATTGGAATTTGAATGTGTCAATCTTAATCTCATCTCTGGAAAATGTACTGTCAACTTATCCAAAGTTCAATCTGCAATACAAATCATGAGTTATGCATACAAAACAATACTTCTTCGATCATAGCTCTAAGGAGTTAGAGCCGGTAATTTCTTCCGGTAATGATTTTTTGTATTATTTAAAATATGAGTTAAAAGTTGTTATTTAAAATTACTTATGTTTATTTACTTTTTGGAGTCTGATAAGAAGAGTGCGTCACCAATCTCACTGAAGCTGATCCCTATCCGAGGATCCTGAGAAGGAGTAAATTATTGACCAACAGAATATTGTTTTTTCCATCGAAAAAATGTCACTTATGAGAATACTTATGATTGAATGTTTTGTATGTAATTTTTTGCCGACGGAAATTTCTATTCTGTAATGAATTCAGGGAATTAATGTATTTCAAATTGGAAATGTGACAAGTATATATGAGAATGTAATCCAAATTTAAGTCACATGTCTAGGTCAAATTCAATCCACATCATGAGTTAATTTGCCCGAAATGCCTGATTACCAGAGAAGATGGTATTGAGTATGCCATATATATGATAGAGAAAGTTTCGAACAAATTCTTCTAATCAACCCTCCCCTCTGGTTTTATTTATTTCTGGAATACGTATAACAAATTAATTAAGATAATGATGAAAACAGACTCAGATCAAATGGATGTATATATCCTTATAATAATATTATCTACTGCTTTTTTAGTTATTGTCGGACCAGAACCGTCCCTGAAGATATTTAACGACATTGGCATCGACTTGGAATGCTTTAGTGAGAACATCAACAGAGATAGGAGGTTGAGATCCAAACACTGCATTTGCAATCGTAATAACTCCTGGATTTTGGCTGCTTAGTCCTGCGAACGCAACAGCATTCGTCTTTCCAGTATTGAACTGGAAGTGAATGAGGCCTTCTGGGAACACGAACACGTCTCCTGCGTACAATGTCTTCGTGAACAGCTTGTTCTTCTGGTCGGGGTTTGCAGGATTGGAAGTCACGAATCCCACGTAGAGACTGCCTTCAACGACCACAAGAATCTCGGTCGCACGAGGGTGGGTGTGTGGGGGATTCAGGCCGTATGGCGCGTAGTCAATACGGACCAATGAGATGCCTAGAGTGTTGAGACCTGCTATCTGGTTCACATTCACTGGAGTCACCTTTGATCCGACTGCATTCGATGTATCACCAGCCTTGTTCAGACCAGAGAAGAAGAAATCCTCTGCGACAACCATGTTCGGGTTCTTGCATATTTTCCCATTCACAAATACTGCAATTTCATATAAACAATAAGATCAGAAATTGAAATGTAACTTTAAAACTCTATATATATAGATGTCAGATGCAGGCAGCAGTTATATAGTACCAGAAGCCTTGGAATCATTGACGGCGACGCAGAAATCCTGGAGAGGGCTAGGATCTGAAGCATAAACTAACGACGAAGCCAAAGCCAGAATACCAATACTTATAACCAACCGAATCGCCATTGTTTATCTGCAAGTTGAATAAAACAGATGATCGATCTGTAGAGGATGGTATACTTTTGTAGTTGAGAGATGAGTTGCAAATGCATGCAATGAAGATATATGTCTATTTATACTTGATCCCACTTGAAATAGTCCACTCTTTTCTTTCATTTTTAATAAATCAGGTATGAATTGGTCATCTAATTTCTTTTTCTTATTACATTTTAGTGAATTAGTCTTATTTAATTTCAACACAAGTATTAATGCTTTACCTGCTCTTCGATGACCATATCTATACTATTATTTAAAGTTTTTACCAAATTAAATATACACTTTCAATTTACTGGAAACAGTCAAGTTGATTTTGCTTTAGTCTAGAGAACTAGTAATCAAAGTAAAACAAGATATTATGTACTATTTCAGCTACATACATAATATCTTGTTTTACTTTGATTACTATTATAATACACGATAATTAATATATGAGTAGGACTTGTGTGCCCCCGGGGTACGGATCAAGGATCCGTACCCCCAACCCGACCCAAATTATATATATATATATATTTTCTTTTTTTTTTTCCATCTTCTTCTTCTTCTCATTCTCCTCCTCTGATCTTCTTCTTCCTCCTCCTCCTCTTCTTCTTCTTCTTCTTCTTCGATCCTCTTCTTCTTCTTCTTCTCTTCCTCTCTCCTCCTCCTACTCTTGATTTTGCGTGGAGATCCTCTTTTTCCTTCTTCTTTCTTCCTCTTCTTCTCGTCTGCTTCTTCTTCTTCCTCCTCCTCTCCTACTCCTCCTCTTCCTCCCTCTGATTGAGAGGATAATTAAGTTGAGTCTCATGAGGTATTTCCTTCTCGAAAAAACAGAAAATTAGGAAAATTGGATTTTGGATATATTTATTTGTCAATTTTCATCTTTGCTTCTAAATTACACACCAATGGTGAAGATAAAGACTAATTGAGAGAGAGAGAGAAATGTGAAAAAACCTCTACGGAGGAGCGTCGGCGTCAAAATTATCGAAGAGATTAGATATAGAAATATAAATAAATAAGTGTTGCGAATCTGAGTATCTGTCTTTTGCGGTTAGTATTGCTGATTCTGGCTCTGCTTATTTGAATTTAGTTGGATCCTTGCATGTTTTTTTACATTTGTAGGTCATGTTGTGCATCTGTTTTATAATGCATTGTTCTTTTGCAGTCGATTCTGTGGTGTATGCATGACTCAAATTTGAAGTTGAGAGATGAACAAAAATTGTGGAATTAATGTAATACCATTAAGGTATTAATGTAATACCATAAAGACATTTCTGTAATATCATTAAGGTATCAGTGTAATACCATAAAAGACATTTCTGTAATACCATTAAGGTATTAATGTAATACCATAAAGACATTTCTGTAATACCATTAAGGTATCAGTGTAATACCATAAAAGATATTTCTGTAATACCATTAAGGTATCAGTGTAATACCATAAAGACATTTCTGTAATACCATTAAGGTATCAGTGTAATACCATAAAAGATATTTCTGTAATACCTATAGGGTATATGTGTAATACCAATAGAGTATAGGTGTAATACCCATCACTGAATCATCAACTAGGTAATCAGGTGTGTGTGGGGCGCACACCAGACTTGCTATGGGCGCGCGTGACGGCGCGTGGGCGAGCGTGGAGGCTGCCCACGCGCCGGGTCGGATCTGGGGGCACGGATCTAAGATCCGTACCCCCGGGGTACACAAGTTTTTGCCTTAATATATAGTCATAACACGTAACTAATTATATATAATGTTAACTTGGCCAAAAGTACTGCAGCAAGAAATGATCATAAGCAAAAAGATTAGCTACTTGAGCAAGATATCCGAAGAATATGAACATGTCAAGTTTTTTGAAGTTTTTCTTCATACCTTGACCCAAATTCAATCCAAACTGCCGAATCGGGTTTAATTCGCACACATTATCAAATTTGACCCAGATTCAGTCCGAACTGCGAATCGGGCTTAATTCGCTCGCATTATCTTTTCACGTGTTGAACTAAGCATTATCTTTTTTTTTTGGCAATTTTGTCGATTAACTTTTTGAGTTTTCTATCCTTATAAGGTTCACGTGTCAATCACATGCGAAATTAAACCCAATTTGGCTGTTCAAACTGAATTTGGGTCAAATTTCTGACTTTTTAAAAGATAAAGGATAAAATCGTCAGCCCGAAAAGATAATAGATAAAATTGCCAAAACCAAAAAATTAATGGGTAATTTTTTTTTAACTCTAATATGTATTTAGTGTGACATTATATGTCATCCTAAGTATTTTTAAAATTAATATTTGTATTTCAAAAAATTATTTTATATTGTAATGATAAATTGAAGATATTGTGAAGTATACAAGTACAAGTATCTCATAATCAAATATAATTTTCCACTTTTAGTTTACACTTAGGGTTTTGTATATTTTATATGAGAGTGCGCGCATGTTTTGAATTTAGATGGCTCAACTAATTATTTAAATTATATGTGTAGTTTGTAATTATATTGTCGTCATCATCATCACTACTACTACATTTCGATTTTGTGTTGGACTTGAATTGTAATGATTAATGTCGTGCTATATCAACTAATTTACTTGATAGATTTAATGGAATAATTATTGGTCATCTTTGATGTTAAGTGAAATTAAAAATATTTTTCTAATTCAATTTATTTTAATAAAAGGTTGAAAAATTGACAATGCTTGCATCAAGTTCTTATGTAAAATTTGTAATTTTATTGTGTATTATTTCTATATATACATTCTCACACACAAATATTTAATTTAATTTTTAATTCATAATTTGTTTTTAGTGTTTTTAGTATATTTTTATTTAAGTAACTAGTGATATTATTTTGTAACACAGATGATAAGTCTCAACTAGAAATGTGTGTATAAAGAAAATTTTCAAAACTTATAAATTTTGCATTTAAATTTTCCAAATTCAATTTGAAGATCATGATTGATATTTTTACTTTTAGTATTTAATCATGGATTAGTGAGTTGAATGTATGTAATATCGATAAATTGTTGTTAATTGAATTATTTTAAGCAAATTTACATTTTCTTAGTTATTAAATATCATATTGTCTTATGTATAATTAAATTACTTACACTATTATCAAATAATTAATATTTACCAACATTATATCAAAGTCCGCGTTGTACAAATCTGAATATTAAAGGCCACATTCATTTAGAAGCAATTAAAATGAAAACAATTAATTTTTTTTACCCATTAACTCATTAGTTCTGACAATTTTACTCATTATCTTTTCGAGTTGTCAATTTCATCTTTTATCTTTTAAAAAATCGGAAATCTAACCCCAAATTCAACTCGAACAATCAAATCAGGCTTAATTCGCAAGTGATTAGCATGTGACACCCTAGGACGATAGAAAACTCAAAAAGTTATTGGACAAAATTATCAAAATAAAAGAGTTAATGGGTAAAATTGTCAGAACACATAAGTTACTGGGCAAAAATAGTTTGAAAACTAGGTTGCATGTGCTAATCACGTGCCAATTTAGCGCGATTTGGCTATTCGCACTGCATTTGGATTATATTTTCAATTTTTCAAAAGATAAATGATAAAATTGCTAGCCAGAAAAGATAATAGGTAAATGTGCTAGAATCGAAAAATTAATGGATTAAAAAAATAATTAACTCAAATAAAAATGCAGAGGTGTACATTCATTTAATTGTTTCAACTTTCAACAACATGATTGCTAGATAGACTCTAAATCTTTTATTGGTGCCAATACATTACAACAATAATAATTGCCAAAGAGTTCTTCACTCTCACAAATATACTAAACAACAGTAACATAAAAAATAAATTCTAAATTAAGGAAAATGATACAAACAGTTGTATATGTAGATAAAATATTTGATGTATCCTTATATTATGTACTGCAATTTTAGTTATTGTTGGACCAGAATTGACCCTGAAGATACTTAACGACATTGTCACTTATGAGAATACTTATGATTGAATGTTTTGTATGTAATTTTTTGCCGACGGAAATTTCTATTCTGTAATGAATTCAGGGAATTCATTACAGAATTGGAAATGTGACAAGTATATATGAGAATGTAATCCAAATTTAAGTCACATGTCTAGGTCAAATTCAATCCACATCATGAGTTAATTTGCCCGAAATGCCTGATTACCAGAGAAGATGGTATTGAGTATGCCATATATATGATGGAGAAAGTTTCGAACAAATTCTTCTAATCAACCCTCCCCTCTGGTTTTATTTATTTCTGGAATACGTATAACAAATTAATTAAGATAATGATGAAAACAGACTCAGATCAAATGGATGTATATATCCTTATAATAATATTATCTACTGCTTTTTTAGTTATTGTCGGACCAGAACCGTCCCTGAAGATATTTAACGACATTGGCATCGACTTGGAATGCTTTAGTGAGAACATCAACAGAGATAGGAGGTTGAGATCCAAACACTGCATTTGCAATCGTAATAACTCCTGGATTTTGGCTGCTTAGTCCTGCGAACGCAACAGCATTCGTCTTTCCAGTATTGAACTGGAAGTGAATGAGGCCTTCTGGGAACACGAACACGTCTCCTGCGTACAATGTCTTCGTGAACAGCTTGTTCTTCTGGTCGGGGTTTGCAGGATTGGAAGTCACGAATCCCACGTAGAGACTGCCTTCAACGACCACAAGAATCTCGGTCGCACGAGGGTGGGTGTGTGGGGGATTCAGGCCGTATGGCGCGTAGTCAATACGGACCAATGAGATGCCTAGAGTGTTGAGACCTGCTATCTGGTTCACATTCACTGGAGTCACCTTTGATCCGACTGCATTCGATGTATCACCAGCCTTGTTCAGACCAGAGAAGAAGAAATCCTCTGCGACAACCATGTTCGGGTTCTTGCATATTTTCCCATTCACAAATACTGCAATTTCATATAAACAATAAGATCAGAAATTGAAATTTAATTTCAAAATTCTATATAGATGTAAGATGCAGGTAGCAGTTGTATACCAGAAGCCTTGGAATCATTAACGGCAACACAGAAATCCTGAACTGGGCTGGGATCTGATGCATAAGCTAATGAAGAAGCCAATGCAACAATTGCTACAATGAAGAAGCCAATATAATTAGCCATCTTAATTATTTATATATCTGATTTGGATGAGACTCTAAATTAATTGTTGCTCAGGTGAGAGATGAAATGCAAAGCTTCCAGACTCAAACATATATATACTGAAATTTAATTGATGAATTCAAGCATGAACAAATGTTAATAATTTGAAATCGTCTTCTCCGTTCTTTGGCGTGCATATATATATTATACATATTATAATAAGTCTTGCCAAGTCTTTGATGGTTTTTCATTCTATTTGTATAAGAAGATAATGTTTGCAATTTCAAGTTTTCTCTTCCCCACTCAATTATTTGAAGAAACTGTCAATGTTTTTCTAGCGTAATTCCTCGAGAAACTTTCTTTAACAACTTCTTTGAATATGGGCAAATTAATTACTTGTAGAAACCAAAGATTAACTTACCTCTCGGTCAAAACATCAATTATATTTCAACAACTATTATATTGTACTTTTCTAAGTATATTATTATTTTCGTCAGTAAATTCACACGTGATATCATCACGTGCATTTTGGTTTTCAACTATTTTTACCCTGTAACTTGTACGTTTTTGCAATGTTACTCCATAACTTATTTCTTCTAACAATTCCGTCCATTAAGTTTTTGAGTTATCTGTCCATATAGAGTGTCACGTGCTAATTACATGCAAATTAAGCTCAACTTGGTCGTCCAGACGAAATTTGGATCAAATTTTCGATTTCTCAGAAATATAGAGAGTAAAATCGCCGGTTCGAAAAGATAAATGGGCAAAATAACCATAACCAAAAAGTTAAAGGGTAAAAAGAATATGATGAATTCTTTTAAATATAGTATTTACTTGTCAACGGAATAAATTAATAAGATTAAAATCGGGAATTATTTTAAAATATCTAAAAATTAAAATTAAAATTAATATAATAATAATAATAAACACGATTACTTTAACAACAACGAGAAGAAGAAGATTACTTTATCAATTTTTTTATTGTAAGCATTTTTATCATTTATTAATTATATTATTTTTAAGCATATTACATTAAGATATTTATATAGTTACATTAAGATAATTTTCAACAAAAAAAAATCTATTTGCTAGATTTTTTTTCTTGGTAAATATTTTAAATAAATTATTAGCTATATAAATCATTTTTTAATATTTATATAAATTATAACTTCCAAACATAATATTCTATTATTGTTGTTGTTGTTTTTGTTGTTGTTGTTGATGTTGTTATTATTGTTACTAAATATAGGTTTTACAGATATAAAATAAGTTAGTTTATTAAATAAATATTTCTATAAGAGTTTATTACTTTTTTTGCCTCATAAAATAGGGGGTCTGACATTTTCGGACAGGAATGTTTCGTGCTGGCGATTTTGCCCCGTATTGATTCAAAATGTGCAAATTTTGTCCAATTTCAGCTCGAACTGCTTAATTGGACCCAAATTGCATGTGCTATGCTGATTCGGGCCAATTTTGTCAATGTGTAATATTGATATACATGTGGCATCCACATGAACATTAAATTTCCACCTCACACACCACATAATCATATTAAAAACAGAAAAATAAAAAAAATCTAAAATTTATATATAATTAAAAAATAAAATAAAAACCTAAAGTAAAAATAAAATAAAAATCAAAAATTAAAAAAAAAAAAAAACCTGTTGCAAACTTTACAGACTCACAGAGGAAATCAATGGTGGGGATGAGAAGCTTCGTCCACTTCACAGATTCCCTCCCCACATTCTCGCTGAAAGACTCAGCGGATTCCAGCCATGGCCTTCTCAACTGCCGGCTCCGTCTCTAGCGGGCGGCGAGCTCTGGTCGGTGAAGCTTTGGTTCATTCTTCGCAGCTATGGCGTGGCCAATCTCAGAGCTTCGAGAGGATGGTGGAGGGTGACCGGAGATTGCTAAAGATGTAGATATAGAGAGAGAAAAAAATGAGAAATGTAATTTCCATTCAAATCACAAATGTGAGATACAAACATATTTATACATCGAGATACTTAATCACTAAGCTAACAAGAATGCTGATGTGGCAAGCCTAACAAACAATAACAGAAGAAGAATCTGGAACCAGAAATCCTAAAGTTCTATTCAATACAATGCCATGCAATTTCATGCAGAGCTATTCAATATCTAATACGCTCCATTGGAATCCTAACCTGGATCAAGAACAAGAGAGAGCTGCGTACTAAGAGCAGAAAAGCGACCAGCGGAAAGTGCTTTAGTAAAAATGTCAGCAACCTGATTTTCAGATGGAACGTATCGAACATCAAGAGACTTGTGTTGCACCTTTTCCCGAATGAAATGAACATCTAACTCAATATGTTTGGTGTGTGAGTGAAAGGCAGGGCTAAAGGCAAGTTTTATTGCGCCCATATTGTCACACCACAGGACCGTTGGATACTCAAGAGATATGCCAAGCTCCACAAATAAGCTTTGTAACCAAATAAGATCAGTGGAAGCCAAGGTGAGAGACCTATATTCCGCTTCAGTACTGCTCCGAGCAACCACACTTTGCTTCCGACTACTCCACGTTAAAGGATTAGAACCAAGAAAAATACAATGGCCGCTGGTACTTTCGGCGATCATCCACATTGCTAGCAAAATCAGCATCGGCAAAACCATGAAGGGACATGCAAGAGACTGGTTTGAAAAGAATTCCCAAATGTTGTGTGCCTTGTAGATAGCGAAGAACACGCTTGCAAGCAGACCAATGATGAACAGATGGCTGATGAAGGTATTGACTCAGTTTATTCACAATAAACACAATATCCGGTCGAGTAAGAGTCAAGTATTGCAAGCTCCCAATAATGCTCTGAAATAATGAAGGTTGATCAAAGGCAGGACCATCATGTAATGAAAGCTTTTGTCCAGAGAGATAGGGTGTAGGACTTGGCTTAAAATGAGAGAGACCTGCAGTATTGAGAATATCCCTTATGTACTTAGCTTGAGACAAATGTAGACTTTGTGAAGTGCGATGAGCTTCCGTGCCAAGGAAGTAGCTAACTTCCCCTAAATGCTTGAGAGAGAAATGAGAGTGTAGCTTATGAATAAGAGCAGATATCATGGAGGGATCATCACCAGTTATTAGGATATCATCTACATAAACCAATACAATTAGAAGCTTGCCATTTGAATGAGAGTGGAATAGAGAGTTGTCTGAAACTGAGCGCTGAAGACCAAGAGAAACCAAGTAGCCTTTAAGCTTATCATACCAAGCCTTCGGAGCCTGCTTGAGACCATACAAAGCTTTGACAAGTCGACAAACATGAGTGGGGTGTTGAGAATCGACAAAGCCTTCAGGTTGGAGCATGTAAACAACCTCATTAAGATCACCATTTAAGAAGGCATTATTGATGTCAACTTGTTGAATTTGCCAACCACGTGTAACATCAAGAGTAAAAACCAATCTGATGGTGAGTGGCTTCACGACAGGACTAAAAGTATCAAAATAATCCACCCCAGCTTGCTGCTCAAAACCCCGGGCCACTAACCTGGCCTTGTACTTGCTAACGCTACCATCAGGGTGCTTTTTAACTCTAAACACCCATTTATTAGTGATAGGATTGATATCATTGCTAGTAGGAACTAACACCCATGTTTTATTGGCCTGTAAAGCTTTAAATTCATCTTCCATAGCAAGTTTTCAATGAGGAGAGGACAAAGCTTGAGTGACAGTGGTAGGTTCATGATCAACAAGATTAATAATGTAGAGTTTGGGTTTGAAAATACCATGTTTGGAACGGGTGACCATATGATGAGAAGAGGTGGAAGGTGGCAAAGATATAATAGGAGAGGTAGATAGAGAATTAATAGAAGGAGAAGTTCCTGAGAGAGGAGTTGCAGGTGGACTTTCAGAACCGCTAGATGAAGAGGATGAGGAATTAGAGTCAGGAAAAGGTGTAGTAGGTGTAGTAGTAGGTGTGGCAAGTATAGGAAGAGCAGAAGTAGTATGTGCAGGTGAAGATGAAAAGGAGGGTGAAGAAAAGAGAGTGGAATAAGGAAATTCCAGCTCATTAAAACAGACAGTTCTAGCTATGTACAACCTACCACTAGGATGAAGACATTTGTAACCCTTATGAGGGACACTATACCCTAGAAACACACACTTTTGACTTTGAAGTTGCAACTTGTGTGAATTATAGGGCCTAAGATAGGGAAAGCACCCACAACCAAAAGGTTTGAGAAAAGCATAATCAGGAGACTTATGATGCAAAAGAAAATAAGGAGACTTTCCTTTTAAAACAGGAGTAGGAAGACGATTTATCAAGAAAACAGCCGTCTGAAAAGCTTCCCACCAAAAGTGTAAGGGCATAGATGCCTGGCTTAACAAAGAAAGACCTATGGCAGTGACATGTTGGTGTTTTCTCTCAATAAGACCATTCTGTTGATGAGTATAAGGACAAGAATTCCTTAGACTAACACCCAAAGACTGAAGATAAGGAAGCAAAGCTTTGAATTCCCCTCCCATATCACATTGTAGAGACTGCAATTTAGTGTCAAACAACCTTTCAACAAGAGGCAAGAATTTTTGGAAAATAGACAACACATCAGACTTAGCTTGGAGGGGATAGATCCAAGAGTACCTTGTATAATCATCAACAAACAAAACATAGTACTTATATCCCTCCTTGGTAACAGAAGAAGAAGGACCCCAAACATCACTATGAATTATTTCCAAAGGCTTGGAAGTTGTATGTAACACAGAGGGAAAATGCATTTGATGAAGTTTACCCATTTGGCAAGCATCACAAAACACTTTAGATGATGAAACAGGCACATTTATTGATCTAAGAACAGTAGCAAGAGTATTATTACATGGATGCCCTAGCCTATTGTGCCACAAAGATAGTAAATCAGAAGCATTACATGAGGTGGAATAAGCAGCATGGGAAGGAGAGGTAGAATTAGACTTAGCAACAGATGGAAGATGAGAAAGATCTAGTTGGTACAATCCATCCTTAAGCACCCCTCTCAGCAGGACTTGATGAGACTTGAGATCCTTAACATAACAACAAGAGGAATGGAATTCAATGAAGGCAGCATTATCATGTAAAAGTTTAGATATACTGAGCAAGTTCTTAGTAATATCAGGAACATATAGCACATTTTGAAGATGAAGAAGAGAAGAAGAAAGGGAAGGAAGAAAAGATGAACCAGTATGAGATATAGGAACAGAGGAACCATCACCAACCACCAGACTTTGCATACCTTGATATGGAATTTGCATATGGAGATTTTCTAAAGCCGAGGTAACATGGTGAGTAGCCCCACTGTCAATGATCCAATCCGTGGAAGGAGAAGAAACACCATTATCAGAAATAGATGAAGGAGTAGAAGAAACAACCTGAGAAGTAGCATTAGAAGCACGAAGAAGGTTAGCTTGAGGAGATTGAGCTGAGCTCTCCAAACCAAGAAAAGAAACATCAAACCGCTTGTAACACTTAGCCGCAATATGATTCGGCTTGCCACACAATTGACAAATAATACCACGACCTCCGCGACCAAACCGACCACGACCACGGCCACGAGGTGAGAAATTACCCCTGCCTCTCTCAGAATAACCCCTAGCATGAGTAACATAAGCAGTAGGAGCTGAACCAACAATGTGAGAAGAGACAGAACTAAGTTGAGAGATCCTCATCTCATGAGTCTGCAACACAATTGAACCTCAGACAAGGAGAGATCGTCACTTCGAGTTGTAAGACTAACAACAACACTCTCATACTCAGAGCCTAATCCACCAAGCACATATAGAATCAAATCATCATCACTAATCATCTGACCAGCCGCACGCAATTGATCGGCCAATGTTTGTATTTGCATGATATAATCTGCAACTAATGAGTCTCCTTTCTTCAAAGTTTGCATCTGAAATCGAATGTTCAAAGCACGAGCCTTGGACTGCGATCTAAACAACTGCTCAAGCGCTCGCCAAATCTCGAAAGAATGCGTGTAGCGACTAACAAATCCGAGCATAGACTCGGAGATAGAACTCAATAACCAGCTCTTAAGAAACTGATCTTTGCGAATCCACTCAGTAAAAGCAGAACTCCTACACTGAGCACCATCACCATGAAGAACAAATTCAGTTGGAACACTACTCTCATCACCATAGAGAATTTCATCAAAGCCATGAGCAGCAACCGTGGCCACCACTTGCGATCGCCAAAATGTAAAATTCATCCGATCAAGACGAAGAGAAAGTATAGTAAAAGTAGGAAACGAGAATTGAGCCATGGAAGTAGAAGAACAGAGAGAGAAAGCAAGAAAAGCACCGGCTCAGGATACCATGCTAAAGATGTAGATATAGAGAGAGAAAAAAATGAGAAATGTAATTTCCATTCAAATCACAAATGTGAGATACAAACATATTTATACATCGAGATACTTAATCACTAAGCTAACAAGAATGCTGATGTGGCAAGCCTAACAAACAATAACAGAAGAAGAATCTGGAACCAGAAATCCTAAAGTTCTATTCAATACCATGCAATTTCATGCAGAGCTATGCAATATCTAATAGAGATTCGAGGTGGTGGTCCCGAGGAGCTTCTCCACCGTGTGCTTCCGCATATCACCGCTCGAGATCAGCGGAGATGCTCACTGAAATTGCGGTCATGATGGTGGCGGAAGTGACGAAGATCAGAGGAGAAGGCGTTTGGAGATGAAGAAGATGGCAGCGGTGGTGGTGGGATGATGGCGGCCGCGGTGTGGGATGCTGAAGAAGATGAAGATGATCTTTTTTATTTGGATTTGATTTTTATTTTTTAATATTTATTCTTAAAAATGCCACATAATCTAAATAATTCCACGTGGCAGATTTTGGTTAGATTGGCCCGAATTGAAGGTGACACGTTCATAGCACGTGCAATTTGGGCCCAATTAAGCAGTTCGGGTTGAAATTGGGCAACATTTGCACATTTGAATCAATACGGGGCAAAATCGCCAGCCCGAAACATTTCAGTCCGGAAATGCCAGACCCCCTATTTTACGGGGTAAAAAAAGTAATAAAATCTTTCTATAATTTATTATATTTACCTAATAAGTATAATAAATTCTATTTGTGAAATTTTGACATAATTTCCATATTATTATTATTATTTATTATTATTATTATTATTATTATTATTATTATTATTATTATTATTATTATTATTATTATTATTATTATTATTATTATATTATTATTATTATTATTATTATTATTATTATTATTATTATTATATTATTATTATTATTATTATTATTATTATTATTATTATTATTATTATTATTATTATTATTATTATTATTATTATTATTATTATTATTATTATTATATTATTATTATATT